>CAJNDT010000402.1:325000-350000 GCA_905221615.1 Symbiodinium sp. CCMP2592
GCATGTTCCGAAGCCTGCGATGCCTACTGAGCTCTTCTTGTTGAATCTTCTGATCTTTGAAGTTTGCCGGGTGGCAGAGAGAGGAAATGCAAAAAAGCACGAGAAGGTTCCTCTGAATATGTACGTGTGCGACTCCCCTGAGACAGCCATAGGCCACAGAATGCAAACATCGTTACCTCTTAATTACCCCGAACCCTGAGCTTCATGCCCAACGCTGTCAGGGATGCTGTGACCTTCCTAAGCTCGGCACCGAGACATCTGGAGGCTCCAACCAGGTAAGGTTTCCGCCAACCTGCCAGACAACTTTTGAACTCAGGTGATTTCGCGAAGTCGCGGCCTAATGGTCTTGAGGTCTTACATATCAGACCTATCAGAACTGGGAACCCTTCATTTTTTGGGGGCTTTCGCTCGAAGCTCTTCGAACGGACGGGCTTAATCATGCATCAGAGGGTCGTTGGCAAGCATCCCACACAGGTCGGCAAGGGCCAACAATGCTGACCAAGACAGACATGTGGTTTGGCTCTCGTCAGTCTCTGTGCCTCGCCCGCGTCCAGATCTTGATCCTCGAAGGTCACGTTGCTGGAACGAGCCGCTGCATCCTGTACACCGTGTCACTGCGTTCATGAACAACAACAAGTGTAAGGAAGGCCGCACTGGCCACCTCAAGGATTTGTACAGATGCTCTTGCAATTCACAATAAGACAGACTACAGCCAGTCATCGGCGGCAGTGGATAGCTGTGGTGGTTGATGCAGCCATGGCTGGAGGGTGAAAGGGCGGTGGTAATAGCTGTCATCGCCCGGATGTCAACTGGCAAGCAAACGCGGGACATGCAGGAGCAGCAGCAGTAACAGTAGCTATAGCAGTTGTGGTAGCGGCAGTGGCAGCGGCAGGAGGAGTAGGAGTGAGAGTGAGAGTGAGAGTGGGAGTGGGAGTGGGAGTGGGAGTCGGAGTAGTAGTAGTAGTAGTAGCAGCAGTAGTAGCAGTAGTAGCAGTAGTAGTAGTAGTAGTAGCAGGAGTAGTAGTAGTAGTAGTAGCAGCAGTAGCAGTAGCAGTAGCAGTAGCAGTAGCAGTAGCAGTAGCAGTAGCAGTAGCAGTAGCAGCAACAGCAGCAGTAGTAGTAGCAGCAGCAGCGGTAGCCGCAGCGGCAGCAGTGGCAGTGGCAGCGGTACGAGCAGTAGGAAGAGGACAGGAGTAGCAGTACCAGTAGTGGTAGTAGTAGTAGTAGTAGCAGTAGTAGTAGTAGTAGTAATAGTAGTAGTAGTAGTAGTAGTAGTAGTAGTAGTAGTAGTAGTAGTAGTAGTAGTAGTAGTAAGTCGTGGTGGTGGTAGTAGTAGTAGTAGTAGTGGTGGTAGTAGTAGTAGTAGTACTAGCTGTTGTTGTAGTAGCCTTGGCCGTAGCAGCAGCAATCAACAGAAGTAGCAGTCGTCGTGGTGGTGGTGGCGGTCGTGTGGGTCTGTCGCTCACTACACTACAAGTTATGCACCTTAGAAGATCGACAGGGCAGCATTATTGAACGGAAGGAACAGGATGAAGTTGCTAGCGAAGACTGGGTCGGCCGGCATCTCACAAGTCCTAATCACTGCCTGTGCCCACTGAATTTGGAGCTGTGCAGTCATGCAACTGCCTGCTGGACGGTTCCGCGGGTTCGGGGTAAATCGAATGCTGTATATCCTGAATGGGCAAGTCTGTGGGCGTCGTCTGCTCCACGAGCAACGACTTCGTGTAGACCACCTGGCTTTATGAAGGGCAACTTCGGCAGCGCGTGTTTACATCGAGTACATTTGCAACGGGCTGTGCTCGAGAAACGTAGCAAGAGGGCGAAAGCCCAGCAAGCAAAAGAGGTCTCAGAATCTGAGGCTTGAGCGAAATGCGAGTAGAACCTGGGAAGGCCCAACCAGTGCAGTCACAGGCCTAGCACTTAAGGAAACAGAAAAAGTTAGTCCAGTCCTTGGAGCCTAGGACCAACTGCGGTAGCCTTTGGGGCTTTCTGGTGCTGGTTGTTGTCCGTCTTCTGCATTTCTGGTCTCACCAAGAGGAAGAAGCTTGGGATTTTGGCTTAGATGCTGAGTTTGATGTTCTGCACAAGTTGTGAACCAGATCGTTGATTGTCATGGATACACGAAGCCTGAGGAATTGGCGGGTTCGACCTTCGGACTGATTGTCGTGGGTGAGAGGTGGGTGAGGCACTCTGACCAAACATCGCGAAGAGGTCTGGTGTAGTCTCATTCTATATTCCAGCCTGAATCGTGCACGTAGTTATCTTGGGTTGGGCTTCGGATCAAATCTTGCTGCTTTATTCTGGAGGCCACAATGCTTGCAATCGCTGAGAATACGAAACGAGCTGAGACTTTTCTCAGAATTGCAATGCAGTTGCTGTGCTCGTCTTGGTTTACCTGCCAACGAGAAGCGATCGCGGTGTTTCCGGCGGAACGCTCAGACTGTCGGAACCTGAGCCGACAGCAACAAATCAACTGCAATTTAAGCAGCTAGGTGACATTATGCCTGTGCAGGATGAGGCAATGATGACAGCCACAACATGCACCATGTGAATGACAACAGCAATGAAGCAAAAGGCGAAAGCAGTGCATGCCACAACGATACAAAACACATGACGCGCGCACCAACAACCATCACCTCCGCCACGGCTGCCAGGGCCACCACCGTCGGCGGGAACAACCATCTCAACCAAAAGCTAACCCCACAATGACTACAACGACAACTTATGTTTATCACTATCAACGATGCCACATCTACTGGGATGATGAAAAAACGGAACGACAAATCCAATGTCCTCATACATTTCTTTGCAAGTGCTGCCCAAATGCCCACGGGCACATCAAGCCCGATCTGCGAGCGATTCCTCAATGACGACAGCTGCTGGTGCAGCACGAGACAATTACAGGACAGGTCTTCAGGCGGCGCTGCGGTACCGGCCAACACGGACTAAACCAACCAGGCTAGAGCAAGACTTGCCAACTTTTGAAGAAGCTTCTCTCCGTCGGCATCACGGGCAAGGTAGGCCGCATAGGCCTTGCATTGAGGGAGTAGTCTATTTCAATAGCCATCTCAACCGCCGAGCAGGTTTGTGCTTCTGTGACATCGAAGCCATTGGCTACTCTATCATATAGGCTCGTGACCTGCCATGATCACTCGCTGGTGGATCGTGACTGGGCTTGACAACGCACACAATTATTCGTCAGTGGGCTGCTCCTCATGTCTAAGGCGCTGCCACGAATGCCCGAAATCCACAAGTACATCCCTGAACCCTCGTCGGATCTTGGACTTACGCTTGGCACCTCCACCCGGCTGACGTCTTCCGGCGGATCCCAGATCAAGTCCTTCGACGGCACACAGCACATGTCGGTATGCATCTAGATCTATCACTGCGGTGATCGCGGGGCAGTTCTGCATTGGCTAAGCGGCGCCACCCAGGTCGTAAAGGTCCAGGTCCTTGCCTGGGCATGGCATTCACGGCCAAATCTTCGACTACTGTGTGATGAAAACTCCTTCTGCGCTGGGGCCCCCACAATCTCAACTAAATCTGTGAAGAACATGCACTGGCATACTACACACCATCCATCTGCACAAGCAATTTGCCTGAAATATTAAGCAGCACGTTCCCGTTTCGTGCGGGCAGGTGACCCTCGAACCGAAGGTTCGAGACACTGGCGTTTGCATCAAAGATAGCCAGCGCTGCAGGATTCGTCTGCTCAGCAAAGCCTCACACGATTCAGCAGTCCAGGTCCAAGCATGTATGTTCAGTCTTTACTTGGCATGGGCGCACCGATGTGCCAAACTCAAACAAAACCAGGCACTTGACTGCAACCATGCGGCTTGATCTGGTATAGATGAGAAAGTGCGTGTAGTTCCCACGGTCAGTCTCGGGCAGTACCGATATGTTGCGTGTGCCGGTGTTGACCTCCAAGGAGCATCATCTTCATCTGAATCTCGTATCCTATCAACTGCATCCTTCTACAAACAGACTGCTGCGAGCAATCTTGATTCTGCAGACTCATGTTATGCATGTGCCGAAACGAAGTTGAAGCGGTGCCTCTGCGTACAAGGATCCCCTGCAGGGCAGGAAGGGGCCGAAGCCACCATCGCTGTCTTCGCTTTCACTGGCATTCTCCAGTACCTTCGAATGCTGCGAGAGTGTGGAAAGTGCACCCAGAAAGGAAGACTGCGTAGCTGCAAGATACCGTCGCTTCTGTCTGACCCCACATTTTGTCGCCCCGCTTCGAAAGGCTCTTGTATGAAGCTCACGACTTGCGGAAATGTAATGAGGTAAGGTAAGGCCAGCTTCACATGAAAGGCAAGGCAAGGCGACGGGAAGTGAAGGGAAAGCAATGGCATGCAATGACATTGCAAGTCATGTCATGAAATCAAAGGTGATGCATGTAGTGTAATGCAACCTGAAAAGGTCGAGCGTGGTATGGCCAGGTATGGCAAGTTCAAGGCAAGGTGACATACCATGGCATGATGTAACATATGCCAGGATTTCATGTAGGGTAGTGTGTAGTGTCATGTACGTAATGTAAAGCCGGGCCATGTTCGTGGGTGAAACCTTGGGCAACGTAGCGTGGTGGAGCTCAGAGTGTTGATATAGTGAAATGTAATGCACTCGAAACTGACGTCATGGGAAACTATCGGCAAAGTGCTACATGCAATGCATGTCGAAGTTTCATGTTGTTAGCAGAGTCCTCGGCCTACCATGTCAGACAGGGGCTTCCCAGGCCTTCCGGGCCGACACACTAAGGGCCAATCAGAACAACCCTCCCACAGTCTGGTTTTCTGCTTGGAGGGTTGAGCCGAACCCGTAGCAAAGCCATGCTACAGGTTGGGCCGTATGAGGCTAGCTGGGCCTCCAGGTAGCCTCGTTAGGAAAACCCAGTTCAGAACACCAAACTTTACCGATACTTCTGATACTGTGCGCTCCAACACGATGGAGAAAAGAGAACTGGGCTGCCCCGGCCGCGGATGTGAATCCTCATACAGCTATTGCAATGCAAACATTTTGCTTCTAAACACTTTCGACATCCGGAGATGTACTGTGGCAGCCCAGTCTTGCACAACCACGGAATGACCGTAGGAGTCTCAAGTGACTATGTGCTGCCTGGCGGCCAGGCCATCTGACTCGTAGGAGCAAACGAAGCCACTAGAGGAGTTGAGCAGGTCGGACGCCCAGTAGATGTCCTTATTGACCGCGTGCGGATTGTCGTGGTCCCCAGCCCAGAGGGAGCGGCACAGAAAGGAACGAACGTAAATTCAGGGCCTTTGACGATAGCGGCTCATACTTGCCCACAACCCGCTGCATCCCAGGTTCCCAAACTTGGTAATAACGTTTTAGCTTGTGCGGAGTTTGGGACTGGAGATTTGTGGCAATGCTTACATCGAAAACTGGAACGGTCCGCCGCCGCGAATGCGAGCATGTGCGCATGCAACCTGCCAAACAGATCACTGTAACTGTCGACCCGGCCACATAGCGAATCACTTGGGCGATGTCTGCAGGCTCCGCCCAGGACAGGACACCTTTCATACTTAGGGTGTTCGAAGCGGCTGAACAAGTCCCTAGGAGCAGTTCAGCAAGTTAGTAAGTTTAGCGAGAATATGGCGATAAGCTCCGGTTTTCAGGGAGAAGGAGTCCGGTGCCTTGATGAAGAATCAAGGATTGGTTCTGCGATTCTCTCCATCATAGGAGAGCGGGGCGTCTTAGGCTTGTTGAGGGTTTTGATCAGGAGCGGGCAGTATAGTTGTCCTCTCACAGTTTGATGGATCACTCTAACCTGCCTCCAATCTGAAAGAAGTCCAGGTCAAAGTCCTGAAAGTCCACCGCCGACCTCGATTCTACTTCGCATCTCGAGTCAGCTTGAGTGAATTACTTATCCATGGTCCCCCGCCCACCCCAGCAGCCCACCAAGGAAGTTGGTAGAGGGGGCCGGGGGGGCTGCGACGACTTTGATGCTACTATGCCGCTGGCTGCGGCTGCTGTTGCTGCTGCTCCTACAACCAGTTCTTGCTGTTTCGCCAGCAGCTTTGACGAGGACTACTACTGCTACCACTGCCACTATCACCAGTACCTCTGAACCTGGCGGCAAAACTGGAAAGTGATCAATGCTGCTGACACCATACTGATTCTCCCTCGCAGGCTGAGACCCATCAACTTGCGAGCCTGAGCCTCCGACACCGATGCATCTGCATCAGAGAGGGCGATAGAGACGGGCGTCGTCTGCTCCACGAGCGCTGACTTCGTATAGACCTGACTGACCGAACCTTGACGCTTTAAGGCCCTCGATGATCTCGATGAGCCTCCCCCACTAAGTTTCGTATTTGTGCTTGCGAGTTCCCAAGTCAGCGAAGGCAGCTCTGCGGGAGTCCGGGTCTTGCGGCTTACGCTGAGCTTCGGGGGCGGGGGGGGTCCCTGGCTTGTCAGCAGGCACATCCAGCAATGTAGAGACAACTCTGTCGGATGCTGATTCTGGGTCCACGGCGGAAAGGGCGCCGAACGTTTGAAGGGCTGTTTCCTGCGCTTCGGCTAAAGCTGGGCTCCTCGCCACCGCTTCAGCTTTTTCAGAGTTTGTGGATCAGTTCCGGAAGTGTTAGACGACCTGCACGGTTGAAGGTTGCGACTGCTTCGTGATCGGTCACATGCTATTCACAGGGGTCGGGGCATATTTCTTTCCACAGGCCGTGCTGATACATCGTCATCAACAAAACCCTCATCAACATCAGCATCGTGCTCATAGATGGCTGTCACGATAACCAAGAAACTGCAAGGGTTTTTGTTGTTGTCACTGCAGCTGCTGCTGCTGCTGCTGCCGCTATCGTGACTATGCGGATAACCCTGCCAATTACTAAGGCCTGCTATTACTCTATCGTGCTGTACCTGTCGTTCTAGAGCTCAGTGTCACATCAACCAGGCCCTCGTTTCCCAAGAAGTTCCCATCGCTTCATCTGCACTCGAAGATCTAACATCACCCTCAGAAAGGGGCAAAGTCTGAGCACGCGGCAGCAGGCAATTCCAGAACGGTGCTGGTGTTGGGAACGTCGCTGCCTCCATCACGTGATTGATGCGCTTTTCTAGCCTTCATACTTAGTTTGACAGCGGCTCCCGGGCATGGGCCTGGACGTTGATGGTCATAGTCCTATAGAAAAGCTTCAGCTTTTGGGTTCAACCAGCACATAAAGGAAAGACCAAGGCTTATCTCAAAAGTGTCCACCAGTTCGGACACCCATTGAAAGCGCAGGAGATGGCAGGCCTTCTGGTTCTGTCTTTTAAAAAGCTCTATGAAAACTAGGCCCTGACGCCACCAGGGTCGCCACCACGGCATACTGCAGAGGGACCGAGAAGACAGACCAGAAGCTTCTGCGGAGCAGGTGGAAGAGAAGAGCACGCGACTGGTAATCTGGCACTTGAAGATAACCTTCGAGCAAGCCCAGCGACGGCAAAGACTCGGGACTGCAAGGCTCATGTGGAGCCCGAGGGCCCATCCTCGAACAACCCAAAGGCTTCAGAGGCTTTCAGAGGCTGAGGCTGGCGGGGAACCATGACAAGTTCGGAAAGCATATCGCCATGCAGGTTGCCGTACTTTCCAGCAGGAACTGAATCATCTGCAGCATCACATGCTCAACCACAAAACTGCTTGGCCGTCCTCTGACGCTGCGAATGCAAGACATGCAACAAGCAAGTAAGTGTGGATGCACCAAAGAAAGGTGGTTCAGTATGGACACATGTCCAACATTAACCCACGGATACATGGAGCGAAACTGCCGTTGTTCGTCTGGAATATGTGATGAATGTAGGACATGGATATTACATAGTAATCCTCAGCATCTAATACTCGGAGTCGTGGACTTTGATCCAGCTTCAACGGGACATGTAAAGTCGTTAGCATTTAGGTGTCTAGTGTTGAAAAAGCTCTCGATGCATATGCATGACACATTTACGCGAAATCTATGTGTAAAGCCGCAAGCAAACAAGTTCAATCTTCACCGCTTCCCACACAACCAGAAATATCATGAAGCGCCTCTGTCCGCGTCAGAGCGTGTGAACTCAACATGGACACGAGCCAGAACACGTCAGTCTCAAAACACTGACCCGACTCTGGCCCGACGGATCTGGCCAGTCTTCATGTAAGTCGTGGAAATCATAGAACAAACTACGCAGCCAGCTACTTCTGTCCAGTTCGATGCAAGCAGGGAAGATCGATTGACAAAATACTCTGACCGGTTGTTTAAAGTCTACCTCCTGTGGAGGACTGAAGCACGGACCGGCCTAAGAGGGAGCGGCTGCCGACTGAGAGCGGGAGCTCCGAGAGGTAGAAAACGAAACTCTCCACCTTTCCGGCTTGGGCTTCTTCTCTCTAGGATCTCCGTAGATCTCACGGTTGCTCGGACTCTTGTTCGCCGGCTGAATCGTTTCTTCTTGCTGCACTGACGAACATACTAAGTCAAGATTTGAGTAGACTAGAACATCCTGGCCTTGTGTCATTAACAGTGTAATAGACGCCCTGGTGCCCATTGGCAGAGCCAATTCAAAAACACGGCCCACCTTGTGGCCTTGATGTCTCTGAATCTTGCCAGTACTTGAAGGAAGCATTTTGGCCGTCCTCCTTGGGGACTCATGTTTGCATCCCGCCGGTATTTGGGGGAAAGCAGCTTGGTCGACCTCCGATATCCCGCGTTTTGGGGAAGGCAGTTTCGCCATGCTTCTGAATCCGCCAGCAATTCGGGGAGGTATTGCGGCCGTGCAGTTCTGGTCCTGGTGCTCCTGGCGGTTTCTTTGTGGCCTCCTGATGATCTCCTCGTGGTCGTGGTCGTCCTGGTCGTCTTGGCCGCAGTGCTCGTCGAGGGGTCCTGGTGGTCGTGGCTGTCCTGGTCGTCGCCGTCGTCATCGTCGTCGTGGTGCTAGATCACTGTTCGGGCAGCAAAGTTGGCATCATTCAATGAACACGAAGAAAATCGAACTTCTGAAACAAGCTCTCCGGCACTGTGAAAAATCGCTCTTCCAGGAAATAGTATGTGAGCCGCAAACATGCCGTGGAACCATCTGGAAATGGGGTGATTTACTTCGCAATCCGGTTTTGGGCATGTGTGGACAATGCCGGGTGTAGCATAACTATTACGCAATTCCACGATAACATTGCAGGATCATCCAGGCACCGTACATCTTCAACGTCACCAGGTGATTTATTCCCATACCAACAAGCAACGGATCTACGAACGAGAGTCGAAGATCTGCTCCAAAGACCCCGGGTGCATTGGCAACACCTGGCCTCAACTAGGCAGCCGCTTTGAGCAAGCCCTGTGCTGTAGCTGTGCCCCCCTTTATCTCTGAAGACTAAGAGACACTAAGGCTCTCAAGACATCAGCTCAAACTCCAAAGGCCAAGCTCGATCCAGGCTGCTCTGGAAGCCCCGAGGCTCTCCTCCAGCCTTGCACGTGCAGCTACGAGACTTCATGCTCACGCAAGGCTTCAGAAGTCAAAAGCTTTCTGATTACGATCCTGCTGGTGTCCAGGATCTGGTTCCGGAGCCAGTTGAACAGTTCAAAACGTGGTGGATGTTTCAGCGAGTTGCACGTATACCATAATGCCATGAAGCAGCATTGTGTCAGTTCTCCAGACAGATGGTTTACACGAGCGCCGAGCTTAGAACAAAGCGAAGAGACAGCAATGAGACACAGCTTCTCCCAAGAAAAGCTCAGACCTAACACTATCCATCACTCCTAAACGGAGGAAACCCAGACCTTTTGGCATGGAGCCGGTTGTGCAGGGAGAGGCTGAGAAGCAGACCCCCAACGAATATATCCTCCAAGTTGGCTCACATCCAGATCCTTGCAGGCGTCAGGCTTGTGCTTCACCATGCCTCACCGCTGTGTTTGCACTGCCTGGTCGGCCAGCCGATTTTAATGTGCCTGCACGCACGGGCAGCTTGACTCCCAAACATCCGACTCGAAAGCATCCGAATCCCAAGCCAGACCATCGTGTGTCCTCATCCGCGAAGCTGACGTTGACGACACTTGCCTTAAAAATGGCCCCTCAAGCAACCGGCTTGTTGGATTCTACTGGATTCTACTGCTTTCGACGCCAAGCTTCGACTCCAAACTCATCCAGATGTAGATGTAGCCACAGCCAGCCACAGCCGTCTCTCATCCCGTATCACTGGATCCCAGGAGGCAAATGCCCGAACCACCGAAACCTCGCAAGCACCCTGACAGAATCCCTGTACGGAGCCTCCGCGTCCTCCACCCGAGTGCCGCCCGATGCGATGCTGGATTCGGCATAGGCTGATGCCGCCTCAAGTGCAACGTGAGAAGCGTTCGAGTTGGACTGGAGTGGGCAATGTGATGCAATGTGACTGGACCTTGCTGCCAAGCCGCATAGATCAGCAGGTGCGTTGCATTACCTATTTGCGTCTCTGCCTCAGGTACTTGTCAAGTGACTCGTGATTTGCAACCCTAAGCACTGTCAGCGAGAAGTTTCGGCATTCAGCACATGCTTCTTCTCTCGCAGCCCAAGCAAGACGCGTTGCACAAACCCATGCATGGCATCATCAGATATCGCCAACGATCTGAAATCGGCTGAAGCAAAGACAGCGCCAGCACCAAGCTTCATTACACTTTAATAGAATCCGGAATCTTTCCTGCATCGCGCAAACCCTGGACGATGTGCGATTGCTGCCCAAGATCCGGCACATCAAATGTAGTGGACTGCACAGGCACTGATCCCAGGAGTTCCCTGCATGAGAAGAAGATTGAGATGGACTGTGACTGAGGGTGTTGAGGGCGCAATCCGCCTGGCTCCGAGTTCACATGATGTGACTCAATGACCCAACGTGTTCTTCTGCGCCGTTCCCTGTGGTATCCAGTCTGACGAGAGGTGGGGAAGCCTCGAAATGCCCGGCCAAGGTCTGATTGCATTGAGTACACCCCGCCTTTCCAAGCTTCTGCAGATTTTTGCAATTTTCAACCATCGCTACCTACGCAACCTAGCCTTCGTAGCAATCTAGAAGCGACCCCTTAATCTTCAAGCTCTGCTCCAAGTCCGCAAGACTGCTCAGGCCTCTGCGCACAGAAAATCAGCCGAGTTCTCGTGAAGTTCAGCAATGCGATGAGCTCTTGGCTGTCAGAGACCTCCAGACACGGATGCGGGACGATGTCACTAGGACTGGCTTGCAGAGCTTCTTCAGAAGTACATGCCAAGATGGAGCTTCCTCGAATGCTACATGCGGCTACACCCTGGCAATCTCTTGACGATTTCAGGCGTACCATTTTAAGTTGGACCGGAGAGAATATGGGCACGTCAGTGCAAGAGTCGCCCAAGGGGCTTTGATATTGGCTAAACTGCATGCATCTCTCTGTGCCACGTGTTTTGGTTCAGCGAACTACGAAATACTGCCTGCCTATGTAGGTCGCGTGACACCTCCCAAAACACATCGATAGCCCGGCTCAAAGAGAAATGTCACTTCCCTCCGCACCGTTGAATCCTCAAGGGGTGCTGACCCTTCCACCCCAACGCATCACGACATTGCCATAGTCCCGAGTTTCACCTCCGTGGCATTGGAGCCCACAGAGCTGAGTCTTCGCGCGGGCACCTCAAAAAAGAGCGGGGCCATGGCTCAGAGCAGAACGGAATCGGGGCACAGGAGCAACAGCGGACTTGTTGGAAGATGAACATGTCATGTCAAAGGCTCTTCAAGGGCCAACCTCCCGGCCGCATGCTGCACATTGCTGTGATAGCAGGTGGACATCATTTGTAGGTAAGCAGGTAGGACGGTAAGGATACTTCATCTTGTGTTGAGCACTACCGAACCATTGCTGCTTCCAGAAAGCAGATTTGGTACAGGTCTGATTTCGGCAGTATGACTTAACTGAGTTTAACTTCTGCTGAATCCAGGAGCATCCGAATCCTCGCCCACATCCGTCTCATTGACCTTGATCTCGAGCTCAGGGTTGAGTAATGTGCTGAAAGTTGCCGTCTCGTCAAAGCCCCAGTACAATCCGAAAGCAGTGATCGAAGACTGCAACACGAAGCCTGAACGCACCACAGAGGTTGGGAATGTAATGGTGTCTAGGGAAATTATGCCCCAGGTCGTTCCACAGCTGACATGTCTCCATGCAGCCGTGCCACATCTGTATCCTCCCCCGTGTCCTAAGCTGGGAGTGCTCTAAAGTCTATGATACTTGCAAGGCGTTCCATCTTTGACACCCGAGCGTACAAGATCGAATCGTGTAGCATTCTGAAAAACCTATGGACGAGGGTTCGGTCGAGAATTCAGGGTGCAGGATTGAGGCTTAGACTGTGTTGGACGGCGCGTGTCTGCCCTTGCTCGACAAACGGTGATAAAGCCTGTCGAGCGGAAAATCTCAACATAAATGTCTCGTTGGCCGGGGATTCGGCATGGTTGGAGGTGGTGTGAACAACGAATCCTCTACCGGTCCAGTACTTCGAGGACGCCTTCTTTGAAAGCGTGTTCATGTTCTGATACCTCAGGAAAGGCATCTCACGCTCTCAATGAAATCCAACCTACTACTTAGAAGCGAGCCCTCTCCAAAAGAAACCTGCATTGACAAAGAAAGGCACCGGCAGTCTCAGACATGTTGCGGCTGTTGTTGTCAACGCTGCTGTGGTGGAGGTATGGAAGGCAGTCGAGGTCGAAGTCCTGGTTTTCGAGGTTGTGGTCGCAGTTGTGGTCGCAATCCTCGTTGTCGTCCTTGTGGAGGTCGCAGTTGAAGTCACGTTGTCAGCCTTTGCAAATGCGGGCCCGCAGTCGAACTACGACCTGCCTGAGTCTGGAACTATGCGAGACCTGAACCCGTAACCCGAAGCACACTCTACATTCTATCCACGATTCCATGATCTCTGCGGATCAAAGCCACTGAGTTTCCCCCTCAGCCCTTGAAACGGTGCTGGCGTGGCACGTCTGAGTCTTCGGAGTCATCTTCCTCGATACATGAATCTGAGGATTCCCACTCTCGCATGTGTGTGCGTGCCGGGGGTCTCCGATGCTTGGGTATTGTGACTAGCCTTCACGGACGGACATCGTTGATTTTTCGGAGGGGGGGGACTCGAAGTGTACAGCTCACGAGCTACCAGGTCGTCGGCTAGCGTCCCAGGGTTCGCTCTCTGATATGAGCATGATTCTTCAGCGCTGTACACGGACTTAGGCATTGCCTCACCAGGACAAGCAAGACAACGATCCCTGGAACTTCGTGTCGAGAGTAGTGAGTCCCTATTAGAACATGTCGTGCTGTGGAGCAATCATGAACTGGAAGTAGTCGGCACGTCCAATACCCAAGCAGGCACCGCACTTTATATCGGAAACCGAGTACCCCCTGCCACTACGCGTGCCAAGGAATGTCCGTCGTGCAAGCTCAATTCGTGGTCTTAAAGCTTACCCGGATACGCACTCAGCCCGAAATCAGCCCCACAGGTTGGGGATGCATTTTGCAGAGCCATGCATCTGATTCGATGGTGGTCGAAGTGGTTCGAACTGCGCTGCTGTCGTTGTCGATGTCCACCACATCATCCTCCGTCTCGTTCGTCACGTTGAACACAGTGCTGAAGCTCGGGAGCACGGACGGCAGCTGGTCTACTCCGACTAGCTGAACTGTGACTCGGGCGAAATTGACCACAACCTCAGCACCACAGTTTAGGGAAAAAATCTTAAAGCCATCAACCTCGTTTCCACTCTTCACGGCCCTCAGATAGCACATGCTGACTCCTCCAAGCTAGCCCCGGAATGCCCCGGATGCCAGCAGTATCATGGCCCCAAGCCCCCTCAGCACCAGAACAGTCACCTGTTCTGAGTTTTGGACCTGAACAGGTGACCCACCAACCACCCTGTGCACTGCACCAAGCCCGAAGCTCTGAAGCCTCATCCTTCAAGCCTTTGCTGAGGAAAACTACTCAGGAAGAAGCAACAAAGGCCAAGTTGAAGAGAAGTCTTGAGCAATAGACTGTTCAGATTGCCAATCTCGCTGTCAAATACGCGCTGTAGCGATGTGAAGCCAGAAAACCCCAACATCCTTTGCTCGCTACCAAGATACCAAGGAGGTGGCAACCACTGCACTGTCCACGCCCGCCGCCACCAACTCCACAACCACGGCAGTCCTGACAAGAGCTAGGCCTAGGAGCAGTCGGATGCCTGGGCTTAGACTTTGCAGGCATGAAAAAAGCCTGATGCGGCTTTCTTGTACCTGCGCGTGGTCGAATCCAAGACTCTCAGGGCATTCACCAAACACAGCGTCATCTCGATCTGTACGGCTTAGCGGTCTTGCTGCATGTCCGCTGCTTTTTGCATGTGCTCGTTGAAACCGGAAGCAACAACTAAATGGAAACCCTCGAGCTATCGCAATTCTCCTACCCTCTTTCACAGCAGACAAGAACCATCAAGAACACGAATTTATACGCCGATCCCCGCAACCTACCGGCTCTGCTTGGACTTGTACAGCCTGTCAAGTTGCAGGCCTGAAGGCAGCGGTATCGGCAGCCACTGCGCTTGCTGTGGCCACTAGTGATGCAGCCTGTGCGACATGATACGCCACGCTTCAAGCATTTAATTCAATGGAGGATTCGGAGCTTCAATCATCGGACTTGGCAAATTCGGGCCAGTGTGGGTAGATCCAACTGGAATAAACAAAATCTTCCAAGTTGTGCTGGGCAGTACGCTACCAGCACTACATCAGCGACGCCCACGACGACGACTGGCACTAATCCACAATGCTGTCCCCACAACAACGACGACGAGGAGGAGGAGGACGAGGACGACGAAGTCGACGACGACTAAAAGTACCACCTCTACTACCACGACGACGACGACGACGACGACTACTACTACTACTACTACCACTACTGGTACTACTACACCTACTGCTACTGCTAACGTTACTGCTACTTATGCTCATGCTCCTCTCCTGCTGCTGCTTCTGCAGCTGTTTCTACTGTTTTCACAGCTACTACTGCTAAGACTGCTGTTTCCAAAACAACCGTCACAACGACGACGATGACGACGACGATGACCAGGACCATCGCGACGACTCTTCGTTAAACTGCCAATCATTGAACCGTACAACAGTCTATTCCTTGTCTTGGAGTCCTCGTCGCCGGGTACCACGATGATGTAGGAGACGTCCCAGAGTGTGGCCAGGCGGCGGCCTGAGCCGCCCTGCATTTCGAGGCATCATACAGAAGTGAGCGGGCTCGAGAGCGTTGTTCTGTTTGTGTATCCTGCCCTGCAAAGCAGCACGGCCGGCACATAGTGATAACCGTAGCGGGCATGAGTTCCCTGCACCCCTTCCTACATACGCTGACTACTCAAGCGCAGGCCTGGCTGACGGTAACATAGAGCACCGAAGCAGGTACCTCGATCAAGTCGGACATGAGCCAAAGTACAGGTCCATGTCTTTCAATGGCTCTGCAGTTGGAGGCGTTAGCGTTGGTGGCTTCGGGCTGGAGGGTTGCTTACAAGGCTAAGAGCGCTCGGGGCTTACACATCCAAATCCTTCCAACACAACGGCTTGGTCCGGTCCCTGAACCGTTGCATCTCAGGTGGCTGCAATAACGTGACGAAGTCGTCGGCCTAACCTTAGAAAGCTGCGAACTGCAGATGCCAAGCTGCTCCGAAAGTCCTCGCCAAAGCCGCCCTCATGGCAGTCGCAACCTCTCACAGACGGGGGATAAAGTTCAGTATCGCATCGCTCCTCGAAAAACGGAACAGCAACAGCAATACAGACTGTAAGACACGCCCATTACGGGCAGAGTTGCTGCAACGACAGGAACGGCGATGGAGTAACTGAATCAACACATCTTTCAAAAGGGCCCGCATCTTTCAATACGGGCAGACGGCCTGCTGGGAAGTTGCACCATCGAGACTGATGGAGACGATACCACTGATGACCTGAGGCTGACTATAGGGGCCAACAATGGTGCATTGCCAACATTGCAGTGTTGCATAAAACCTGTTCAGGAACGAGACATGTTCTCACTGCGTTGGCTACGAGCAGGCCCAACAAGCAGATCGAGCTTTCCATTTCAAACAGTCCGCAGCTGTATGGGAAAAATTACAGACTGCCTGGTGGCCACGGCGGACGAACCCTCGTTTTGAAATCCCACAGACTGGTAAGGCGGAGACAGCAAAGAGTTCAGCATCGGACGTAGTCCTTAGACAACGGAACGAGCTTCTTGCTCAACGGAGCCGTGAAACGAATGACCCGAACTGTGCTGCTACTGACCTGAAGCTCTTTGGCTGGTCGAGCACCCGTCGAAAACATTGATGCTCAGCAAGTTTCGAAACGTTCTCGATGCAGTCGATGCCGAGGTACACATTGTATTGAGTCACCTGTGGTTTGCACCGCCGGTACAATTCGTATCAATATGTAGTTCAGTCATTGCTAGCCGTTGCCTGCTGGGCCGTCCCTTACAGAAGAGCCTCACCGACCGACGGCGCGGGCAAACACAAGAAGTCACACAAAGACGAAGTGGACAACAGAACATCTAAACAACCGGTGTGACGTAACCCCGCCCCGCCCACACCCTGAAACGGATAATTAGCGTCGATCGTTTGACCTGCAAGCTGAGCACGGGGACGTGTATTGGAAGCCAAAACACCTAGAAAGCTTTCAGCACATCCACACCAATCTGAGACTCAAGACCTCCAATCCCTCGAAGTCAACCGAGTCGAGCCGACCTGGGTGTCGTCCAGGGCCTGGGTCCAAGTCAAAGCTCCTCCGAGTTCCGTCAGGTCGAGATCCAGATCCACGAAGGACTCCTCGAACATTCGGGCGTTTTAAAGTCATCGATACGAGTTGTAGGCGATCTGTCTCAGAAAGCACTGGTGACCAGGTGTCACTAGTGCAACGCAAGGTGCATCATCCTCCACACCGGGCTCCAAGCACATGTAGCATGCCTAGCCTAGACAATTCTCCTCCACCACGAAAAAGGAAGTGTCAGAAATCTGCGTCGACACCGGAGTTGTCCTGAAGACCGCAGCACAGTCTGGGGCTAGTGTGCCGAAGGCTGTAGCTGCTGTCGCTTCCTGTTGAAAGGTCTGTGGGAAGGATTCCAATCAGACTCCGATCTAATGACTGGTGCTCAGACTCAACCATTGGCACGCTGAGATGCTGCTCGGCCAAAGCAGACCGAGTGAAGACGATCGCGTGATTAAAGTCGTTCAGCGCAGTTTCCTGGAGCAGATGGACGCGGCAGGCAGGCATGCAAGTTTTAGGAATGTCCTGACGACAGGCTGAACTGCTGGCCTACTGCGACCACGGGGCCGTAGACAGAAGGACGTCGCTGACATCACTTGGCACATCATCACCAATCTGGGACTTGCTTGCCCCGGCAGCATCCTCAGAGAGGTAGGCCTTGTATGCCTAGGCGAAGCGGACGGAACGTGATATTTCCGCAAGGGGGTTGGCTTTGACAGTTCATGTTTTAGGTGCTTTCAAGGGGGCCCTATACAATTTAATGAATTGTGCCTGCAGACATACGGCAATCCTCCATTAGCGCCTTTTCAACTGCACGTCAAACAACATGACCCCACGAAGGTCTGCATGCAGACTTCTTTACTGTGGGCATGACGAGCGTCAGTGATCCACTGAGCTGCTTAACTCGCAACCCCCGTAGCCACAAAGTCAGCATAACAGACAAGCGGTGCCTCTACGTACTCGGTGCCGTTGGGAGCTGTCCAGGAAATCTCAGAGGCTTTGGCTGGGGCTTCGAGAGTCCGGCTGCCAAGTCAAGCGGTTACTGTTCGAGTTCTGTCTTGAACACTTAGGAAGAACCTGAAGGCACCTACAAAAGAACGGCGCCACTGTGATCGGCCACCCTCTAGACTTCAGGCTTCCAGAAGGAAAGGATTGGGGGCTGGCAAGCTTGGGCGGTTCTGTGCATGAGTTCGCAGCTCACGGTTGACATACTCCCCACGCCTCCGTTCTGCAGAGATTCAGGCTCACGTTTGAAAACGGCAACTCAGGTAGAAGTCAGCTATACCCGGCTTCGATTGCCGAAAACTGAGTATATGGAAAGAAAAGGCTCCAATCTCCAAAGCCATGAGACGTTCCCGCCGATCTCGTTCGTGTCGAGGTCATGATCGATGAAGGCCACCTGCTTGCGCTGCTGCTGGGCGTTGCTGCATTGTGTTTCGACATTTCCCAAGCATGTGTTAACCCGTTTAAGTTTAGTGTAGGTCGAGTCTAGGAGTCCAGGGCCGTCGAGGGGTGCAGGTGTATGTAGTCCTTAACAGCTGGGAGGGTTGAAGGCACGAGCCTCGGAGACACTGGCGGATCGATCGAAGATCCTGGTGGCCGCAGGTGTGGTTTGCCTTGGGCCATGCGGAGAAATCTTCGTGACCGTCGACAAGACGGCAGGTGTCTCAGCACATCATTAGACCTTATCAGGGCGCAGCTAAGACCTCAGTTGGCTGGCCCTGGGAACACTAGCAGCACTAGCCCCGTTTTTGAGTTGCCTGCGGCTGGGAACTCGGGCTGAGTCATGCACTCTCGAGCCGCGCAAAACACAAGAGCTCGGAAAACTGTCCCTCGTAAGAGCTGCAGCTACGGCGTCAGGACGCTTGGTTGTTCCGGGACCTGCTTGGGCTTCAGTCTGAACAAGTTCGGGACATGTTGTTGCATTGAGAAGAAAGTCCAAACTCCACATCTACTTCACCCTAACAGCAAGTAAAACAAAAAGGTCGAGCTGCTCCTGAAGCTGGCTCCGTGCCTCGCGAATTCAACGCGCCGTCTTGCTAGTAATCTCTACTACAACCGGAACCACACCCGAAAGCCCTATACTGGACTTTGTGCAAAAGCCAGAACCCGACATCACAACCGTCGTAGTCTTGCAGTGGCAGAAGCAGCAGCAATCACAGGCAGTTTCCCACTGCCACCACCACTACCCTGCCGCCACCGGTGCCGCCACCGGTGCCGCCACCGGTGCAGCCACCGGTGCCGCCACCGCCACCGCCACCACCACCATTCGACAACGACAACGACGACGATTACTACTTCTCCTGTTGCTGCTACTACTACTACTACTACTACTCCTGCTGATACTACTACTACTACTACTGCTAATACTACTGCTACTACTACTGCTACTACTACCACCACCACCTACTTCTACTGCTCCGAACGTCTGCTGCAACTACTACGACTTCGACAAACACACAAGGCACTAGCATTACAAGGTGAGGAATCATCGCAACTGCGCTCGAATAGTAGCAGGCACATAGGAACCAGTGTGCTTGCATTCACAACGTGTCGCATTGATGCCAGATGATTCGGGCAGAACCCATGGGGTGAGAAGCTTGGGGGCTTCGTCTCTTTGGGCTTTCGTTCGGATGAGCTGGCCTTCGCTCTACTCGAAAATCAACATCACTCCAGGACGGAAGGCAACCTCCAAACCCCGATCATGCGGGGCTTCGTTCGCGACTAGCGGCATAGACGAGCAAGTAGGAGCTGCTGGGAATGTCCGTATCCACAGGCACCGAAATTTCGTGAACTCCAGCCGGTGTAGAGCCAACCAGAGAGCGGTTGGTTCCCGTCTCGTCGAGTGCAATATAAATCAGGAAGTCCGTGATTCGACCTCGTCAGCATGTGGCACTTCCCTGTAGCTCTGGGCTGCCCCCGGCTTTCGCCTCTGAGGTCATGTTCCATGCGCAAGTGGAAACGTCTGAAGGTTCGCCAGGACACTCAAGTCTGGAGGATCCCAGACCAGCTGGCCACCGATTTGCCCGAGGTCCAGGTCCTGCAAGGGCCCGCTGACATGTGCAGACACTGCAGCTGGTATCGGCACCACTGCAGCTATGCTGCTGCTAAGGTTCCTATGAGTATCCATTGTTTAGCTTGTGTACGTTGGGAAATTGCAGGAATGCGGGCCTCCGTGCTGAATGACATATTGCTGAAGGCGATGAAACTGCAGATCAGCACCACAAAGGATTGTCACACCACTACAAAGACAAGCAGCAGTCAGAATGCTTGTAGTCATGTACAACCCATCTCGTCATCGACACCAGCACCAGCGGCACCAACCGCATCATCAACAAAGCCTATGTCACGAAGCAGTAGTCGCGGAACCGGTTGCAGTAAGCGGTAGTGGCAGTAGCAGTAGCAGTAGCAGTAGCAGTAGTAGTAGTAGTAGTAGTAGTAGTAGTAGTAGTAGTAGTAGTAGTGGTAGTAGGCTCCATTCACTTCGTTTGCCGCGCACATGGCGCGGCAAACGGGTTTGCATTGGTGTGTTTCATTGCAACAGGCAGAGTGCGATTATGCGAAAACTGTGTTTTCGCTTGGTGCCGTGTTGATGCAGAGGATGACGATGAATTTGACCAAGTGGACGTCATTAAGCCCCCCCCACCCCACCCCGAAAGTCACCCCTAAAGTGCGGCAAACGAGGGTGATGGACCCTAGTAGTAGAAGTAGCAGTAGCAGTAGCAGTAGCAGCAGCAGGAGCAGGAGCCGTAGCAGGAGCAGGAGCAGCAGCAGCAGCAGCAGCAGCGGCGGCAGCAGCAGCAGCAGTAGCAGTAGCAGTAGCAGTAGCAGTAGCAGTAGCAGTAGCAGTAGCAGTAGTAGTAGTAGCAGTAGTAGTAGTAGTAGTAGTAGTAGCAGTATCAGCAGCAGCAGGAGTAGTAGTAGTCCTACTACTACTACTACTACGACCACTACCACTACCACTACTACTACTACTACTACTACTACTACTACTACTACGACTACTACTACAACTACCTACTACCTACTACCTACTACCTACTACCTACTACCTACTACCTACTACCTACTACCTACTACCTACTACCTACTACCTACTACCTACTACCTACTACCTACTACCTACTACCTACTACCTACTACCTACTACCTACTACCTACTACCTACTACCTACTACCTACTACTACTACTACTACTACTACTACTACTACTACTACTACTACTACTACTACTACTACTACTACTACTACTACTACTACTACTACTACTACTACTACTACTACTACTACTACTACTACTACTACTACTACTACTACTACTACTACTACTACTACTACTACTACTACTACTACTACTACTACTCTACTACTACTACTACTACTACTACTACTACTACTACTACTACTACTACTACTACTACTACTACTACTACTACTACTACTACTACTACTACTACTACTACTACTACTACTACTACTACTACTACTACTACTACTACTACTACTTGTGCAAGTACCAGCAACAACAGTTTGAAGTACCAGTACTAAGTACTAGTGTATAATAGAAAGTGAGGCAAGCTATCTTGATTTTGGCATGTTCAATGGCCTCGCAGCCTTCCGATGGAAACCTCGTCGAACACCCAGAGATGAAGGACAGAGGGGTTCAAGTCGAAAAACATTTTGGTTGGACTAACGAAGTTGAGGGACATCGTGCACACTGGTGGGGGTTGCTGTCGTTTGAGAAGTCTTCGCAGCACCATCGCCGTAGTTGTCGCCGGTGGCAATCGTGGTGGTCGTCGCAGCAGCAGCGGTGGTAGTCGTCAACCGTCTTGCCCCAAAGGTAAGACTTTAATTTGATTTAGTGCTCAGCCTGACGTTTTCGAACGTTGGAAGGAGCGCAAGAGAAATCATAATCATCGCAGTAAGTGAACTCATCATGACCACCAACAACGCCGTGAGTTGGGAGATGTGTGTATATGTCAGCGATGACAGCACCCCAAAAGTAACAACAGTTGCAATCCTCATCAAGACTGTTCAACTTCTAGCATGTAAACGCAGTGATCCTATGGTTACAGTGATGGCTTTGACGATGATACTCACCAGCGCATTCGACACCGTTTTTTCCGTCTGCTGATAAGACTTGAAACTCGGAGCGCACGGCCAAACGTCGAATCTAGTGTGCGAACACCGGGAGGCCACACAGTCCTGATCTACGAAGCTGGCGTTTGCCGCGCGCTCGGCTGTGTCCTTGCAAGTCTGACAGTGATGGACATGTTGCTTGTGGCCAAAGACCCCGCCCCTTGAGTTTGAATTTTCAAGTGGCACCCCGAATTTCGAGCAGCCGCGTCGCAGCAAATGACAAAAATGCCGGCGTAGTCTGTTCCGTCAGCTCCTGGAATGGAGTTGAAAAGGCAAACATACAGGACATCCGATGACCCAAAGTCTGGCGACTGGGTTCGAAGGGGCTCGCTTCAGTCGGAAAACTCTGGCCACTATGGCTGTACCCATGCAATCATCATGCCAATTCGTTCGGCGAGATAGGGCCGCGACGGACTTGGTGTACACCAGGATGTGCGAGTAGTTCTCTTGATCCGTATCTGGTGGAATGAGCAAGTAGTTGCCTGGGCTTCATCAAATCTTTTCACAGGCGCCCAACCACTGCCGGAAACATTTCCAAAACGAACTGTTTTCGAGGTCCGTTTCACTCACCAGAACGCAGGCTTGTTTTAGATCTTTTCCATCGCCCTACGTTGCTCAGCTTTCTCAAACGTTGCCCACAAGACACTGGAATTTCAAGCCCAAACCTTCAGCCAAGGGGCTGCCGACTGGCACCTCTGGAGGAATCCACGCCCGATCCAGGCCATCAGAGCTCTCAGCCAAATAGACCACATAGCTAAGGACCTCATCCGGAGCAAGAAATGCTCATGCTCGCCGCGAAGTCATGACTGTTCAGAGTTCCGAATCTCAGGATGCAAGCTCGCGGAGGCTGAAACGAGCACTGAGTGGCGCTGAGCAATTCGCAAGGCTTTTCTGTATGCTCTGAAGAGGAATGATGAGGAGCAGGAGACGAACGATGTTGATGACGACGGGCGAGGATCATGACCGGTGGTCGATGACTGACCGGCGACAGCTGATATGCGACGCGTGATGGATGATGATACAGTAGTAGGCGAGCTTTGATGTACGATGAGCGATGAAGACAAACTGGTTGACGATGAGGGCAAACTTGTTTTGACAGTCACCCCATCGCGATCTTCTCCCACCCTCGAAAAGAAACTTCACCTTTCAAGAAGGCCGAGGTAGCGGAAGCATCCTACAGTCTCATGTAGGCCTTCCTTCGACCGCTTGTCACCTCCGGGCTCCCGGGCACTCTCCGTGAGGTTAGGTGGACTCCAGCTCACATTGCCACCCAGCTGGTCTAAATCCTAAGTTCGGCTTTTGCCTGTCTATGCAAAACGGATGTGGTCGCGCCTTAAGACTAGGATTCGGATTTTGGCGATGCTGTTAGTGGCGGCTCGGCGGCAGTTCGCGTTGCGGGCTTTGGCACCTAAGGCTTGGCCTGCTTGGGGCTTATATAAAGCATAAGGTTCAGCTCGCTCAACAGAGGCCCAGCATCGAGGTCCAATCCATCGTAGGCCACGTCCGAGACACTCGCAGACATGTCGTAGATCCTCGGCACTTGAACCCCAACTCTGAAGCCCTAAAGGCCCCAAGCTCTGAACGTCTCCTCAAGCCTATGTGCCGTTCACCCCGACACCCCAGACCCCCAATTAAAGCAGATAGATATCTGGTTTCAGAGCATGGGGTCTCTAAACCTAGTCTTGACTCAGAGTTTCTGGATGTTTCTGGCTTAGTGAAATATGTGGGGGTTGGGGCTCGAGCTCCCACAGGATGAGGCACAAATGCGTCGTGGGAGTGGAAGCCTCGCCGAAGTCTGAGGATGCGAAGACCAGAAAGTGACTCCAGGAGGCCAAGGGCAGGTCCGGCTCCACCTGGCTAAAAGCACAGGGCCGCGTGGCGCAGCGTTGCGCAAGGTTATGCCGTTGTGCCGGCCGTTGGACTGGCTTCAGGATTCTCGCGAAAGGGCTTTGGAGTCACGGTTCTGGAACAACTTTCGTGCTCTGGCCGAGATTGCCTGGAAAGACTCGGGTTTTGCGTATATGCAGGCGTTGGAACTCATGCCCCGCCTTGGTGTTTCAGCTCCAGGGTTGTGGCCGAGTTCAACCCCGAAAAACGAGCACTCTGAAAATCTGATTTGCAAGGCTCGTGACGAGCAGTAGTAGTAGTGGTAGTCGTCGTCGTCGTAGTCCTAGTAGTACTAGTAGTAGTAGTAGTAGTAGTAGTAGTAGTAGTAGTAGTAGGAGCAGCAGCAGCAGCAGCAACAGTAGTGCTAAAAAACACCCCGGCTCAGTTGTGTCCCACTAGCGGAACGCCCTTTTATGCCTGACTATCTTTGCGTACATGCCATGGAATGCAGACCCTCGTCACTCAGCCTTCAGGGGGATTTGGCTTCTACTTTTGTGTGCACTGTTGGCGGCTTGGGTAAAACCAACAAGCCCCGGGATCTCCGCAAGGAATCCCGAAGCGCGAGGCCCTTGATCTGAGGCCAGCCCCATGCATGAAGCAAACATGTCGCCAGGCTTCCAACTGGAAACGTGCACGGAGTAGTCGACATGCGACCAAAACATGGCAAGCAGAGGCATGCCGACACTATCGGCTCCCGTGCCCTTGTGTTCCACCCCATGGGTGCTGGGTTCTGTCAGCCCCACCGCAGAAGCTGGCCCTGCTTCAGGTCCGTCTGCACAAGTGCACGCAGGCCAGGCTTCAGGTGCATTCACACAGGTGCCCACTTGCCTGGCGCAAGATGCATGCGCACTGGCTCCACGTTTACCGGTGCCCCCAGACCAAGCTGAAGGCCTATAGGTGCCCACTCAGGGCATGCAGGTCCCCACACACCAGGCTCCAGGTGCAACCATGCAGGTACCCGCAGGCCAGGCTCCAGGTGCAAACTCGCAAGTGCCTACCACGTGCCAGGTGTGCAGGTGCCAACAGGCTCCAGATACATACGTGCTGTCCGTATGGGCTCCGGGTCCGTGTGTGCGTACCCCAGCATTGACGAGACCCAACCCATGGGCTCAGGACATCCAAGCAAAGCTAATCATTCGTATTGCGGGCCCGGTCCCAAATCCGGCGTGAGTTCCTGGCAGAAACCTTCCTTACTGCTAGTCTGTTTGCCAGGACTCATGGGCTCTTTCCGGTGGAGCTGCGGGAAGCAGCACATTCGTCCACGCTAT
>CAJNDT010000402.1:352500-390000 GCA_905221615.1 Symbiodinium sp. CCMP2592
GACTATGGCAATGTACAACCCAGTGTGCTCTGGGCATACAAACAGAAAGCCCCCCCGAACACTAAACACTGAAACAACCCGCGCCTCGTCCCCGCGCCCCTTCGGCTTAGAGTCCTTAGCCTAATCAAGTTCGGGAGGGCATGAAAAAGCCGGCCGAATTCCCCCTGCCAGAAGCAGTCGGGGTGACGAATTATTGTAGAAGGCGGATCGGACATCGTCAAAAGACGGGTTTGCAATGAATTGGCAAAGAGGCGGAGCGAGCTGTCAAATCGTGACAGCGTTGTTTTCAAAGGCTACTGGAAGGCATGGTAAAGAAAAGCGTTCCTATTTGCTTTCCCCCAGCAAGGCTCAATCCCCCGAGTTGCGGTAAGGACTGCGCCAAGAACAAATACAGTACAGAACACATGCATCCCCCCGGCAAGGGTTGACTATGAAGAAAACGTGAAGTGGGCAAGGAAGGAAAGAGGGGCTACACAAGGCACTTCACCCTTCTCTCCCCCTCGCACTCAGGCTCGGAAAACTTTTTCGCGCTCTCACTTGACTCACTGCGGCTCCTCGGCGTTACTTCCCCCAACTCTTCGTCGGGCCATGTGCTCCTGTACCTCCCTCAATTGCCAGCCTATACTCGGCACCAGGTTCGCTGTCGGTATCCCCCTGGTACCACTTTGTGCGGCAGCACTTGGGTCTGTAGGCTGGTGTGGCCTTTTGTTCCGCGGCTCCCCCGTTGTCGTTCTGGGCTCTCCTTCTGGTTCTGCGGGTTTCCTGCGGTCAACCGTGTTCCTTCTCGGTTCCCCCAACGGCTCCGCTGGCTTCGTTTGGTTAGCTTCTCTGTCTGAAGGTCTGCCATGTGCTCCCCACGGCCATTGGGGGTCAACGTCCTGGTAGTCGTGGTAGTCCACCTCGTTGTGTCCCCCCGGGGCTGCGCCATGGTCGTCGTCGTCTGGTGCCTCCCCGTCCTCATCTGCTTGGCTGGTTTTGCTTCCCCAGTCTGGTGGTGTATCTGAGGTACTGTCTTCCTTTTTCGCACTGGTCGCTGCCTTCCCCCTCGAGCTGCTGGCTGTCTCGGTCGGCCTGGCTGTGGTCGGCACGGTCACCTCGTCTGGCTCGCGTTGTGGGTCCCCTTTCGTGGCTCGGCGGTGTGCTGCTCCTGTCCCCCTCTGTGCTTGCTTCTTCTTCTTCACCTTGCGGGCATCCTTCAGGAGTTTTGGGATACGGTGAGGAAAGCGCATTATGAAGGCACGCGTCTCGTTGGTGATGCGGGGCATGAACTCATCCGTGATTTTCACCAACTTGTCTGCAGCTGCTCCTAGGGCTCGGCGTTGAGAAAGTCTCCCCCTATAGCTGGCATAGGCCTCCCGGTCGCTCTCCCCCAGCAGCTTCCCCTTCTCGTCGTAGAGCTCCCCGGTCTCATCGTTGCGCTGTATGTTGCGCCCGATCCATGCATCGAGCGGACTTGGGTGGAAGAGGAGGTGCAATCCCCCACGTGTTTCGTGCTGCACCATGCGGTCAAGACTTGTGGCACGTCTGGAGGAGCTACCATTCCCCCCCTCGTGGCCTTGTGCTCGTGGCTTTGCTTTTGGGCTGGCCACTGAAACATTGGCTAAGCTTGCAACTCCGTGCAGCCGACACGCCGGATCACTTCTCACATGCACCTTCCGCATGCCGGGTTTGCATATCCCCCCAGCTTCCCTGCAGAGTCGACACTGCATCTTCCCAGGAAGTTTGCCTTGGGTTCCGCGAGGATGTAGTATGGCGGTCCCCCCCTACTGACGGGCCACCTCCCGAAGGAGGGCCGTGGTCAAGGGGTCCCGTGAGCGTAAAACCCTTAGGGCCACTTAAGCAAAATGAGCAGCGGCGTGCGACTCAAGCGCCGCTGGGGAAAGCAACACGGCTCTCCTAAGGCTTACAACCTTAGGCCAACCGCGTGCCTCCCCCCCCGTACCAAGGAGGGTTTACAGTCCCCCAAGGCAAAGGTGCGGACACTTGAGCCAAAATGGCTACTCTCTCTCTCTCTCTCTCTATCATTCCTTCCACCTCCGCTACTCCCTTCCTCAATCCTTGTCGGTGCACTCAGTATCGCGTCGGCGCAACCGCTCACACTATCCATGAGCTCTTCTTTGCAAGGTATCTATATGTATGTGAATCCATGCACACCAACTCTTGGTTGAATTTATGTGTGTGTATATATATATATAACTGTAAATACTATTGTAATGATCTGGTGCTTTGTCTCTTCGGCTCTATCGCACTGCCGACAGTATGTTGGCTTAGAGACTCTCCGAGACTAAATTTTTCTCCCGGAGACCCGTGGCAGTGGAGGGCTTCTTGAGCAGAGCTTCATGTTGCCAATCCCGTAGGTTACATTTGTAACCGTCGTGGATGTCACTGTTGTTGACGAGGTCGTCCTCGTCCTGCGTCAGGCTTCCGGATCCGTTCTTCGAATTTGTGGGTTGGCTTTGACTCTACGATGGTTGGGCTCTGGGAAGATGCCATTCTGTCTGCAGAGTGGAGACAGGTGTGAGGTTTCGGGCACGGATCCCACTTCAGCCTCGTTGTTGACGTGGTCGTGACTGTCATGCTGGTCGTCGTAGTCGTCATGGTGCTTGTCGTAGAGCTCGTTTCGTCCGACGTGTTCTGTGTCGTGTTGCCGTCGGAGTCATCTCCCTGCAGCAACAACAACAACGACGACGACGACGACAACGACCACGACCACGACGACCACCACGGCAACGACAACCACGATCAGACGATACCATAAACACAACCTCGACGACGACGACGATGCACACCACCACCACCGCTACCAACAACAATGACCACGACAACGACTACTCCAAAACCGCCACAACAACCGCCACTGCCGCCGCCACGACGGTTACGGCGATCACACACACCACCACCACCACCACCACCACCACCACCACCACAACAACAACAAAAAAACAAAGCACGGCCACAACCGAAGCAGCAGCAGCAGCAGCAGCAGCAGCAGCAGCAGTGGCGGCAAAACAGCAGCGACATTAACTGCAGCAATAACAACAGTACCATGTCCACGGTGAACGGCGCCTGATCTGCTAGAATACTAGAACCACATCTACAGCTACTGTGTGACCTGCAGTAGCTACAAACGCAACCTCAACAACAGCAGCATCAAGAACAGCATCCACTACATCAACCGGTCAACAGAGGCAATAGCTTCACGCTTTCAGCCAAAGTATCATCAACAGCAATTATAGTGTGCTTGCGATAATCATCAGTACTTACGAAAGCCGTGATGATGAACACACGGAAGAGAATGATGAGGCGGGGAAACCGAGCACGGAGTTAGGCAAGGACTGGCAATCAAAGTTGAAAATCGAGTTTGACTACTTTGCCCAGGGCTGTCGGTGGTGCTGCAAGATGACGCTGCTGCAAGACCGGCTTAGGAAGTGACAAGCTCGGGGACACGACCTGTCCCGCACTGAGAAAGGACTCTGAAAATCTTGAGGTTCGTGCCCAGAGTGAGGGTTCCCTTCAGTTGCTGACCCGAGAGGCCAGTAGTCGCCTGAGGTCGTCGGAGTCATCCTCTGCTCTCACTGGTTGCAAGGAGTGTCGCCATGGAACAGTCAATCTGAACCTACCATCATGGAAAAGACTCAAACAACCAGAACCTGAACGCGATTCAGGCATTTGGGGGTAGATCAACAAACAAATTCTATGCTTCCGTGCGGCAGTCGCGTTGCTTGAGTCCACTGTGACATTCGGGTCCGACGTGTCCGGATCCTGGTAGGGTGACACTGGCACTCAGGGAGCAACAGCTGCAGCAAAAACACCAGGGGCGAAAAGCAGCCGACATCAAATAGCATCGGCAGGGTCATCATCATGATCAATCACTATCCACACCATCACAGGGATGCCACTACCACGACTGCTGAGTATACGCATAGCCATGATCAGTTTCACCAACATGATAAGACCACTCTTATCAGCAGTAGCAGCATTGATGTCACCACCCTCTCTCGCAACATCAACAGCAGCAGCATCCGCATGGTCATCAGCATCACTCATGTTCCTCATTGCACGATCCTCATCGTCACACTGCCTATACCAACTTACCGTTGCAAACACCACCACACACCACCACCACACACCACCACCACCACCACCGCCGCCACCACCACTACCACCGCCACAACCACCACTACCACCACCACCACCGCCACCGTCCGCAGCTTCAGCTTCATACCACTTTGTCCATGTTATCATCACCGTGGCCATCGTCATCACATGTCATCACTGATTGCGTTCGTCTCGGTCTGCAAACACAGCACCTGCCACAAAATCGGACGTTGGTGCCCCGTGCAAGAAAAGCTCGCGCAGCCCACAACAAAACAAGGCCCAAGGCGCTTCGATCTGGGAGTCGTCCGAACGAGCCTGCACCTGCGTGGTTGTAAAGACCTACATGAGCAGCGTTCGTGGCCAAAGCCCAGCTGAATCTGGATAAGCTTGGAGCACAAAGGCCTGTGATGTTTTATGCCACATTCCAGCACTTCCACCATGGGACAACTAAGCGCGACACTTTGCTTTTCACATTCCGGCACGGTTTAGTGAGTACAGTTTCGGGTCTATGATTGAGTGAAATAGGGCTGAAGGTAGAGCGCTGGGCTTCCGGTCTGTTATAGGTTTGGACGGTTGCGGGCGACTTCGAGCCGAGTCGGCAGACTCGGCAAAATGCTCCAGAACATCATGAACATCCTTCACGTGCTGGGATGATTCCTATTTCGCAATATTTCGCAGTCCGGCCTGCATCGACACGGCCCCGAAGCTGTTCAGGATTAAGGAGCTCTCGTCCACACCGGCGGCAGAGAGGGCACTGGCAAGAATGGCCTCGACTCGACAGTCCAGCAGTCCGGACTTTTGTAGAGGTCATGGTGCCGAGAAAAACTCAGATCTTCAAGCCAGTACCCTGAAGTTGTGGAACCCCCAGTTCGGGTTTGAGTTTTGACTTCGACTAAGTCCGTGGAAGAAGGGCACACCTGGAAGCTGGCGAGGTCCTGCCCAATGTCAGCCACTGCCTGCCCGCGGAAGAAAACAAGAATCGCAAGCCCCGATTCTCACCGATTTGCTGCCTGCAGAAAAATCTTGGCGTCAATCCGCTTCACAGCATCAGTCCCGGGACAAGATCGGGATCCATGGCAACCGGGTGCTTGTCGAAGGATGTTGAATGAAGTAGTAACAGAAACCAAACGACAGCTCAAGCATGGATCGCTCGGAGGGCATCAAGGCGTTGGAGAGCAGAGCCGGCATTGCATCGAGCACCACTGATCTACCTGGGCCTCGAGGCACCGCATCTCGAACGAGAACGACTCAGACCTTCAAAGTAAAACCACCCGATCCGAGCCTCACTCAGCGTGTTTGCTCGGGTGAGGGCCGTGACCACCTGATACTGAACCTGGGCATTCAGACATATGTAGCCGTATTGCTACTGCAGTGCTACCACTGTTTGAGACAGCATTGAATAAGACACCGCAGGGCTCAATTTGGGCGAAGAGGCACTAGAACCTGCTAAAACCACCCCACTGGATGTGAACTTCAAGGTCCTGCTACCGAAACCACATCTCTGCTTGAATTAGTTAGAGTATACCTTGCCCAGTTTGGGTAATAATGCCACCGTCAACCCATTAGATGATCATTCCTAGGGTCCCCCCTAAATTTCACCGATATATCACTACTACTTCCCCCATTAGATGATTATTCCTATACTCCCCCCACCACTTCACCGATATATCACTACTACTACCCCATTATCAACACAATTATAGGAATAACCATAACCCCATCTATTATCTCTAAGGTGGCATTATTAGCCTAAATAGGCAAGGGGGTTCTCGTAGGATTTGGTTCAGGGTTTAGGGTTAAGGTTTGTAACCCCGAGCTTCTGCGGTTTAACCCCGCAATACCCAAAGTAAACAGAACAATCAGCACACTGACTGCCACTCGCACTTGAAGGGGCGGGGTGTTTAGTAATCGAATACATGGTTTAGGAGATTTAGACAATCAGGTTAAGTTGAGTTACAAGTTCGTTAACATGAGTTATAAGTGCTGTATATATACTATGTTGTATGGACAACTTAGCAAGTCCGAGGCTTGAATTAAGAAGTGGAGCAAGCAGTTGAGTCACTTAGCCAAAAGCAGGGTGGAACTTATAAGTAAGATAGAACAAGTCTTTTAAGCAACTTGCCAAACTTAGATAACTTTGTGTAACTGATTTAGGTAAGTGGTGTAAGTTGTTTATTTGAAGTTGTTTTCCTGGCATTTGCAAAGCTTCAAACGGAAGCTTGCATGGAGATCTCCTGCCGCATGTATTCAGGATGCAATTGAAAATTGCATGGAAAGCTGCTGCATTGCATGTGTTGAGGACATGCTCGCATGCTTGCCTTCTGTGTATTGTGCATGACTCCATGCATTGCAGCCATCTATCGCCATTGCAGGGCCCTTGGCTCGCAGGCAGATTTTCAGCTCCGTCCTCCATCTCGCTTGCCCATCATGCCTTTGCAGTCGGATGTGCGAGAGCGGCTGCAGGCTTTCCTTCGAGAAGCCTCGGATGGCGACGGCCTTGTCCGAATCGTGGAGAACTGCTTGAACTACTTGAAGTCCAAGCATCTCTTGACCTCCATGAAGTTGGAGGCGAGCCTTGTGGGGATCCATCCCTGCAACCGGGATGGGTACGGAGTGAATCCACAAGACGTTCGTGATCTTGTGGACTCGATTGTCGATGTGGGCTATGTCCCCACACGTGTGCATGCGGTCGGTGTCGAAGTCGAAGGAGACTGGGTCCGGCAGTGGAACAAGAAGCTGTTCGAGTCAGCCCACGGTCTTCTCGGAAGCCTTGAGCCGGAAGCGATCAAGATCACTTCGATCTGCGGATCACATACCAATTGCGCTTTGCGACTTTTTCAACAAGGTGCAAGCCACGGCAACGAGGTCGTGAGTGTGGGTGGAAAGCTCAGCATGGAGCTTCTTCGTGCTCGGGATGCTTCGTTCCACGAAGCAGCTGATCAAGGCCTGACGTGGGACGTGATCTCCTCCTCCGTGGCGGAAGAGTTCCCAGAGCTGATCAGCTTGATATCCCGGTCAGGCAACACATCGCTTCAACGAGGAGAACATGAGCTACAAGTACTCCGTCGCATCCATTCCACGTACTACCGCTTGCAGACTCAGACTGGCCAAGCACCGGCTTTTGCATCTCTGAAGAAGTTGATATTGGCCAGCAAACCAAGCTGCCATGCCTCCGTACCCCACATGTTTACGTTTTGTCTGAAGGCTTCCGGGGGTGCCGATGCGAGCTTCCTTCAGGAGACGGAGTCCTTTGTGCGGGCTTACTGCCCTTCTTCTCGGCAATTGGGGCCTGTCCTGTGGGAGGCTTTCGGGCAAGATTGCCGAGGGCACCAGTCAGATCCCGTTGCAGCATTTCGCCATGCACTCATGAAGCAGGCATACTTGAGGCAGAATGTGACCATTGCTGATGTGAAGAAGATGACTTCTAAAGAACTCTTCCCCAAGGTCAAGGAAGCTGACAACATGATCCTCACGGTCAGGGGCATCTTAAGGGATGGAGCTCGCGATTTCATGACGGATTCGCGGGTCGTGCAAGCTCTGGCCACTATGGATATGACGATAGCATCGCACGTCCTCGGCATCAAGGTGCCGGACGAGAAAAAGTACAAAACAGTCCAAGCGATTGGGCACGATTTTTTGCTCGTGGCAAGAAACCTGACCGGTGTTGCACTCCCTTTGCCATGGGAGTCGGTGTCTGAGCAAAGTGAACCAGCTGCAACTGCAGCGACTGCTTCCCAGCCTTCTGCTGCAGGTGTGATGCTTGAGCTTGCTGAAGACGGCAGTATCAAGGAACCTGAGAAGATATTGGCCTCCAAGGGTTTCGCTATGGGTGCACACATCCGTCGCAAGGTTGACAAAATCGAGGGAGTTCTTTCAGAAGTGAAAGGTCAGATGGTCTTTGTGAAGATGGCTTCGGGAAAGACGGCCAAGGTGGATCTCAATGTTATCCTGGCTGGAGATTGGGTCGTGTTTGTTCCTCGTGTGCAGCCCACAATGCTAGACAGCTTGGACCAGTACCAGCACCATGTGGATTTTGATGCCAGCATTCTTGCATCGAAGATTCAGCTTGAGCTCTACAAGCTTCACCAGTCCATGGAGTGTGGATCGGAGCACCTGAAATTGCAGCTGAAGCCTTCGAGGATGTTGCTTGCCAACTCGGACATCAAGAAACTCTGCATGGTGCCCATGACCAACAAGGTCGTGCAGAAATCCCAGGGCCAAGGCAACACCATGTTTGAGGTGCAGACGGACTGGCAAGGAGACGACCGCAAGTTTTGGCTTTCCGGAGCCAACATTCTACCCAAAGATAACGACGACGACACTTGCAAACATGTGGTAGTTCCCTTTTGGTTGGTGCAGCACAGCCATCAGGAAGAGGATTGCAATGTGAAGCTTGTTTGGATTGCGGGAACAGAGAAGAGCATCAAGATTCCGGTTTTTAAGAACACCAAGAAGATCCCGGAAGGCAGCCCCATTGTGGCTTTCAGATCTAAAACGGTGCAGGTGGCTCCCTTGGAGGAAGTGGAGGACGACCACAAGACTTCGGCGCAGAAAAGAGCATCGGCGAGCTCAGGTGGCTCCAGCAAGAAGGCTCAGAAGAAGTGATGTTTCGGCATCCGTATGCAGTCCAGTGTGCTGCTATACCAGCAGCAGCCATTGCTTGAGCTTGCAGTATCTGAAAGATTCCATTGTATGTATATGTGAGGTCTGTTTCTAATGCATTGCGGAGAAGGATATGTACAATTGTTGCAGGTTGCAAGCATCCGAGGGGCATGGTTTTTATAGAGCGACCATTCATAGAGTGTTCTGTGCAGCTGCATGGTGCGAGGATCCCTCAGGTGTGCGAGCTTGTGCTTTGCGGATGGAAATGCAGTGCAGCTTTATATGCTTCTGTATGCAAGTGCAGGATGCATCGCCCGTGATGAAGTGCAGGTGCATTGTTGAAGTTGCTGCTTGCATGGATGTGTTGTTTTCGCCTAGGCAGGGCATGTGTGCTCGCCGGCAGAAAACAGCTCCAGCCTCGCATCAAACCATTTCCCCCGTGCATCGCATCATCATGGCTTGCTTCGAGATTGTGACGAAACAGGTTGTCGTGCTGGGTGACCGAAGCTGGATGCCAACCCAAAAGAGTGTCGACGACCGGGTCTTCTGTGCTGTCTCGAAATGGTCCCCGCAGCTTGTGAAAATGATCACAGGCAAACGACTGGACTTGCGGTCCGGCCAAGGGGAATCATCGGGGTCGCTGAACATAAAGCTCTTTGACGATTTGATCGAGAAGAGGCAGGCTGCTTGCGACAAGCTGCTGGAAGAGGCCCTGAGGGACGATGAAGCCGACGACGAGCCCAAGAAGAAGAAAAGCAAGAAGGATAAGGTGAAGGCTTTGGCCAAGCATTTGCACCTGTTGCCGGCGATCGTCGACATTACGATCGATGGCTTTCAGCTGTCGATCCTCAGCGAGGGCCTGTCTACCGGGAGCATCTTCGTGGAGATGCTCTCCGAAAATTTCAATTGGCTCATGGAGCAGGCGAATCAACAAATGCCTGTCGATCGGAAGAAAAGAAGGCACAGCTCCCGGGACAAGACCGATGCCAGCGAGGATTCCGACAAGGAGGCCAAGGTTCCAGCGGCGAAAGCCAAGGGCAAGGCCAAGGCAAAAGCTAAGAGCACGGCCCTGAAGAGCATCCTGAATGGCTCCCCGGCCAAGAACCCGGCCCCGAAGGGCATCGTTGGCTCCCCGGCCAAGGCCAAGAAGTGATTCTGCATGCAGTCTCGCATGTATCTTCCGTGCATCCATGCAATGTGTATACTTGATGTATAGTATGTATCAACACACCGTGAAAAAAAAATATATATATATATATATACATATGTATATATTACTGTCAATGATGCAAACTCACAACGGCTCCACACTTTGATTGCCCGATGCTGTCTTTGGACAGACGACATCGACCGAAGCTCTCTGAACATTGGTGTCGTGTTTCTGCATGCACATTTGCCCTTGTTGCAGTGGGTGCCACGTCTGCGCCATGCTTGCTTTTTCAGCTCTTTTGGCTTGTGAAGCTGCCGTGGTTTTTGGGAGTGATGATGTCCTTTAGCTTCTTGTCGCGAAGCCTTCCCTCCGCTGTGGAGGTGGGGCCCCTGTACAACCACATGCACACACATGCCACCGCCCCAAAAATAACAGGCCGATGTGGTGGAGCGGCTGCAGCTCCACACGGACTTCTCGAAGTCCGGGAGGGGGAAATACAAGAATGATGAAGGCCGGTGCCCCCATGCAAGTGATATGGATATATAGCCTTTCATTTGGTTGCAATTGTTTTGCAGGCACCACGATTTCCTGGTCGGCCAAGATGGGGTGGAAGATCCTGTCTGTTGGAGGCTGCAGTTATATATAGTGTCTGCATGGAATCAAGTGAATTGGCTCGTGCACTCGTGCAGGTGACATGTACTTCAAGCACCCAGACGTGCAGGCCATGAACGTGCCTGCCAGCCCTGGTCCTAGGTGTTTTCTTAATTTGGGTAGAAGAAAACCGTTGTCGCCTAAGGCGGGTGGCTCTACTGGAACGACGATGTGGGAGACTTTAAAGCTTCTGTGATATGCCTGGAAGGCCGGGTATTTGAAGCTCAAGGAGTCCATATGTATATATCCATGTAGTTGCAGCATGCAGGCCACGAGGATTCGGACACCGTGGAGGTGGACGTCGAGGATCCACCGGCCGAGCCCAGCATGCCCGACATGTCATTGCAACTGCTTTTGCATGCTGCTCCATCGTACATATCTAGTGTGCCTGCTCGCCAGTTGTGCTGAAGCCGGCGAACAGCAAGAAGCAGCGCCCAGCGGAGCCGAAGGCGGAATTTCTTCGTAAGGCGATATAATGTACTTCTTGTTTGATTGCAGGAGCCGCCTCCGAAGAGGTACATGGACCCCGTGCCAAAGACCAAGGACAGCAAGCATATAGCTGTTCACTGTGTATATAATGCATGCTGCATCTGTGGCAGGCTTTGCCCGCGAACTGGGACGAAGGACTTCTTGTGGTTGTCTGGAGCCAGGCTTCTTTGCAAGTGTTTGTTGTCTGGATTGAGGAGATCTGATGCCGGACTCGAAGGGCAAAGGGCACTACGTGAAGCCCAAGGCTTTTTCTTTGGGTCTGGCATGCACGACTGCACTTGTCTCTATACTGATGCAGTCTTCTTGGGCAGGTCGCTTTCATCGACGAGCACGGCCAGGCTTGCCTTGGTCTTTGTGATGGTGCTTCAGGTTTGCCTCTGCTTGCTGCTGGCCCCGTTGCAGGAGTGGGCGGCGGGCATGGGGAGAAAGAGGGCCCGGACACGTGGTGGCCAAGGTGTCCGGGCACAAAGGCCCAAGGGGCACTCGAGGAGTCCCGAAGCCACATGGAGGACCCTTGCTGCTTGCCAATCCACGAGAACAGCAAAGCTGAAGACACCGCGAGCCCCGACATGCAGGACTTGCGGGCCTCCCTCCACACCATGGGGGTCATGGCCGAGACGATAACCTGCAAGCCCAGCGAGTCCGTTGAGGCCTGTGCTGTGACCGAGGAGCCTTTCTGTCCTGATGGTGTTGAAACTTATAATGCCTGGCAGGATCCCATGGTTCCTGCCTGGCACCCCTGGTTTGTGGCCTGGAGACCAGGGGAGCCGCCTGTGTTGCTCTATATACGGCCTGGCCTGCTTGCTTGGATCCCAAGGTCCTGCATGCTGTGAGCAGCGAAGGACCTGAAATTGGGGGCATTTTCCGGCTCGCCGCTTCGGGCACAGAGGGTCAGGGCTACCAGTCCCGATGGCCGGGGTTTATGCATGCATAAAGCCCCTTAAGCAAAATAGACCGGAACTTTATGCATGCATATGGCTGGGTTCAGTTTCCTAGGGCGGGGCTTATGCATGCATAAACCTCGGCAGGGCCAAGGGCACAAACCTTTATGCATACATAAAGGTTTCGGGTTTTTGGGGTCAGGCCCCTTATGCATGCATAAAGGGTTGCTTTCCCAGTGCCCTCGTGGTTCCCTGTCCTCTGGCCTCTCTAGGCAATAAGTAGGGAAACTATATAGGTAAGAAATAGCTTTGGGCTGCAGAAGACGAATCGGCGAGGGGGCTATATCCCCCTGTACAGCCGAGGCTTTGGGCTACCGGGGCCTCGTCCTGTGTCTGTTTCACGACCACAGACCATATGGGCCAGTTTGAAGAAAAACCGCCCATCCTCCGAGTGTGCACCGTTTGGTCAGGCCCATGAGGCACACAGACCCCCATGGCAACATGTGTGTGTGTGTGTGTGTGTGTTTGTGTCTGCGACAAAGAGCAACAAACGAGGAGAGGGAGAGAGGGAGACAGAGACAGAGACAGAGAACGAGTGAGCGAGGGAAGGTACAAGGGGGTTGGAGGGAGGGGGGGTTGGCTGTGAAGGAAGAGACTGCTACATAGCAAAGTGGCTGCATGGATTTCACTGAAGTACATATACATACACAGTTTTACACACTCTGCATATATACCTATTACATGTGAGATGTGTATCTACCCCACACACACATACATATATATATATATGTATATATACACGATATGTATATATATATATATATATATACATATACAGATACCAAAACATATCGTTCATATATTCTTATATACACATATATATATATATATACATACATATATGTGTATATATATTTATGTGTATATGAAATGGACTGAATCTCTGAACTTACATACACATATATTACACACTTGCATGCCTGCAGGTGTCGGTATACTGTAGTAACATGGCTGTGCTCTTGAGGGTGTCTACGGGTTCTGCTGGCGAGCTCAGAGCCCTGCCTGCGAAACCGAGACCCCTTTGGTGAAGAAGTCTTCCGGTCTGTGACTGCATGCAATGTGAAAGACGTCTCCAGTGGCAGGCTGCATGCTTGTGTGTTGCAAAGCACATGCACTCCATCATCTGCCTGCTGCCCGCTGCTGCTCTATAGACAGGTGTTCGCAAGCAGGGCTACAGCAGCTCGCTTTGTGCAGAGCATCTGTGCTATATCCGGCCGTGCCATGGCAGCTGCTTTCCTTCGACAGCTGAACCAGCTCCTCCAGACCCAGCAGCCCATCATGGGAGATCAATGGACTTCTCTCTTGGCTGCTCAGAGCGAGGTCGCCATCAGAACGATTCGTCAAAGCCACATCACAGTCGAGGAGGGTGCAGAGATCTGCAGCTTGGTGCAGCAGGGCCTTTGGTCACACGAGCAGAAGCAGGCCCTGGGTGCAGCCGTCTCCCAGACCTTGGCAGGCAGCACTCCAGCAAATGCCAAGGCCAAGAAGAAGAACCAGGAAATTCTCAACTTCTGGGGTTTCTTGGGCGCCGAGGACCGGAGAGTTTTGTCCAGCGACGACACTCTCGTCATGAGGCTGACTCACACTGCTCAGATAATGGCTCGACTGGAGATGTTCTGGCCATCAGAACAGTCTGTGGGACACATCATCAAGACCCTGCAGAGTTGCAACAATACTGGCTTGCAGAGCCCCGACGAGTTCCATTCGGCTGTCGTGTGCCTCAAGAAGAAGGTGAAGACCATGCTCAAAGATGCTTCCTGTGGCGAGTTCGTCGCCAAGTACACTCGGCCTGAGGATCTTCCACCACACACCCGAGATCGCTTCGCAGATGCCTTGGGAGGTGAGCTGCCTGGAACAATGGTGCTGGCCCGTGATGCTCTTCGTGGCAGTAACAAAAGCCTCTCTTTCCACAAGAGCAACACTGCCATGGTGCTGGGTGGTCCAGCAGCAGGCCCGGCAATGCACATGCCCCACACCATGCAGGGTATGATGCAGTTCTGGGGCAGCATGGCAGCTAACATGTTCAACCAGCAGCAGCAATTGGCGAAGAAGAACGATGGATTGCCTGGGTTGAAAATCTTCGGCGACCCAGCTGCTGCCGCCTCGTCTGGGACGATGGCCTCCTCGCCTGCTCAACAGCAGGCCTTGCAGCTTCCTGCAGTTACCAATGAACCGGCACAGGGCAGCGGAACAAAGCAGGCCGAGCAACAGGGAGTGCTGGCCAGCAAGGATCCTGTCAGTGCTGCACAACACGCAGATGAAATGCTTCAAGCTTGGAAGGGCGAGAACAAAGGGTTCGACAGCACCGTCGAGGCCGAGGCCAAGGAAAACGAGGCGAAGCACAAGGCAAATAAGAAGCCCAAGGCTGCAGCCAAGGCCAAGGGTAAAGCCAAGGCCAAGGCTAAGGCGAAGGCCAAGTGCACGGCCATGAAGTCCCAGCCCAAAGCAAAGTCGCAGCCCAAGGCGAAGGCCAAGGCTGCTTGCAAGGCGAAGGCGAAGTCGCAGCCGAAGAAGGTCCAGAAGGCTTTGCAGAAGTTCACTCGAGAAGAGGTCCGATGCATGACTTTGTCGGCTCGCATCAAGCTGCGACCCAATGGGTGTGCCAAGTGCCGGGAAAAGCCCGGCTGCACACCGTCGTGCTTTGGCCCGTGATTGCATCAACAGCTGCTGAAAGCATGCACAGCTGGAGTCCTATATAGGGTGAGAGTTTGGAGGCTACAGGCAGAGTGTATACATCTTAAGTCTATATGCATGTTGACGTGTTTTGGTGTCTTCCAGCATCAGCAAAGTTTTGTTCGCGAGCCTCCACGAAGCATGCACCTTATTATTCATCTTTCACAAAGGCTGTGTGTACATTAAAGGCATTGTACCTCGGGAGGTATAATGTTGGGAGCATCGCTTGCCACGGAGGGAAAGACCGAAGCGATCCTGGCAGGTGTCAAAAGCGGTGGTGCAGGATGCCTGCACGATCCGGGTTTTTGTTTCGTGGCATATTATATATGTGTTATATACATATATATATATAGATATACTTTACATATGGGATGTATATATATATATATATATAGGAGCCTATATATACTTTATATATATATATGGGTTGAATATATATTGATATATATATATATATATATATACACACATATATTATACAGGGGTGTCCTTTTAGGAGGGTGCGAATGTGGACCCTTCTTCGAGAGCTATGTTGAAGCTTTCGAGTTGTACATGTATATACTATATATGGCTTTGCGATTTATTAAGATGTGTCTCAGGATCACGTTTGGTGTTAGGTTAGGTTTGGTGTGGTATATACTATATATATAACTGTATATACATGTATATATATGTGTACAAATCAATACTCGGATGCTATATATCTATAGCTTTCGGGTTTCTGTGTATACATATATATATATATATATCAAATATTTAGTTTCGGGTTTATGGTTAAAGGTTGTCTTGGCCTTGCACTGGAGTTTCCCGGACTGCTCGCAGTGGGGTTGCACCGTTGCAGCAATATGCTTGGAAACCTGCAGGAACAAAGAGCATGCATATATACATGTAAACAAAACATATCTCTGTATATATATATAGATATATAAGGTACGTACACAGTGCCTGCATGCTCCCATCCACTTTTCCTATATATAGTATACCTTTTATACAGATATACATATATATATATATGTATGAATCTGCAGTCAAAGTAGTGGGTCGCTCGGCAGGGCCAAGAGCTCGCCAGCAGACCCCATGGCTTCCGCCGGGAGCTCCTCGCTCTCCTGCTTGGGAAGGAAATCATATGTATCCCAGCGAGGTCTCAGTCAGGTCTTGCAGGAACTCAAAGAGCTGCCCGAGTTGCCATCTGGGACGAGTCGCCGAACACTGAAGCGGGCCCGGGATGAGAAGACTCGGAGCTACCAAACTGCTTATGGCGAGATCCTATGCGACTTCAAGTGTGTTGCCGAAACTGGTGTGGAGTTTGAATTTCCTGTCTTGAACCCAGCTGCAATGCTTGCCTGGGCGACAGAGCGATGTCGACCATTTGGCGAGTTCCTGGAGAGGGCCATGGATGCCACACCCCCCAGCATTCTTCAACCATGGGGATTGGTGTGGTATTCCGACGAGCTGGCTCCGGGCAACCAACTCAAGCACTCGAACCGGAGAAAGGTCCAGGCTGTATATTGGAGCCTGCTCCCTTTGGGACAGCATGCAATGGGTTGCGAAAATTGCTGGTTCACTCTCTGTGCCATTCGCAGCTCTCTGGTCGCAGATCTCGGCGGCATGACTGTGCTCTTCAGGCAGCTAGCAGCCTTGTTCTTTGAGAGACCTGACTTCAGAAAAGGTCTTGTGTTGCAGTGCCCTGGACAAGCACGTATGCTCTTTGCCGACTTGAAGATCATCATATCCGACGAAGCTGCAATTAAGGCTACCCTTTTCAATAAAGGAGCCAGTGGGCTCATATTCTGTGTTCAATGCCAAAACGCCGTGGACCACAAAAGCAGCATTGCTGAAAGGAGTCGGGGCAATATGGTGTCCGGCCTGGAAACCGACATGAGTTGCTTTCGGATGCACACACCCGAGTCTATACGAGACACCATGGACTTCTTGCGAAGGCAAGAGACGGTCCTCAACAAAGACAGATTCCTGCAACTCCAAACAGCAATGGGGTTCAATTTCAAAGAGGGTGGATTGCTGGCACATGCAGCATACGGGCCTCCGGTCATCGAGTGTGTGATGTTCGATTACTTCCATATCTATTTGGTCAATGGCATCTTCAATGTTCTGACGGGGTTTTTTCTTGGAGAGCTTCACAACCATGGCTGGAAGCACAATGACATTGATCGCTTCGCAAATGGTTTTACCTGGCCTTCTCGTTTGCGAGGTGCTGCTGCAAAGGATATCTTGCAGAAGCGAAAGCCAAGCGAAACCTTGAAGTGTGGAGCCAGCGAGGCTCTGAACTTTATGCAGCTGCTGCGACTCTATGTGCTAGTCTTTGTGCTGCCAAATTGCAGCAGAGATATCCGGGACTCTTGCGAGGTTTGGTTGGCTTTGTGCAAGGTGATTGATGCTTTGCAAGCGATCAATGCCAAACCTTCAGCATTTACCCCCCTGGAGTTGCAGCAGCTCATCAAAAGGCATCTCGATCTGGCGAAAAGTCGGTATGGAGATGAGTGGTGGGTGCCAAAGTGTCACTTGGCAGGCCATTTGGCGCTGCAACTGGCCAAGCATCAGGTCCTCCTCAGCTGCTTTGTGCACGAAAGAAAACATAAAATCATCAAAAAAATTTCGAATGAAATTTTGGATACAAGCAGAACCTTTGAGAGGAGCATCCTACAAGATGTACTCCATGGTCACATGGAAAGTCTGGCAGAGGGTGTATACCTCCCAGGCCAAGGAGTTCGCTTGGTCGACCCTGTGAGACCAGCTCCTGCCAGATTGCAAACAGAGATACACAACACGATCCGGGTCCAGGGTGAAGTCTTCACAGCCAGGCAGGCAGTGCATGGAGGAAACTTCACCGTGGCTGTCGGCGACTTGGCCTTGATGGATCTGGATGGGGTCACTGCCGTAGGCAAAGTGGCTTATCATGTAATGTGCGAGAAAGTTGTATGGTCGCACATTACCTTCTGGACACATGTCCATGGCTGTATGTATGAAGTCTCCGACGATTGTGGCCTCGTGCAAACCCGACTGATCCGGGCCACATGCCCTTACAGCATTTCGGGCAATGCTGCCATTGTCGCAGTCCCGCAGGTGTAAAAAAGAGAACTGCATGCGAGCTTTAAAGCCCTGCATTGCGTCTCTGAGCAGCATGCTTCATGCAACTTAGATCACTTAGCTCACTTATCTTTTTCATATAAATACACTTAGCTAACCAAGTTAACTTCAACATAGCTAAGTTCAATAACTACACTTACACATCTCATATAAGTCATTTGCTAACTGTGCCAAACAATTAACAACCTGCATATACAATTACTAACACCCCAGCCCCTTCAAGCAAGTGCCTTTTCCACACGCGGCACTTCCCGATTTGCCTCAAGGCGCCGTGAGAGCCTCTTCCCATGTTTTCAGATGGGTGAGGGCATCTGGCATGTCAACATTCAGCCGTCCCTTTAAGACGGAGACGTTCTTGTTGTCCAACGATGGACACTCTGGGCAGACAAAGCTCGCGAAACTCTCCCACGGAACTAGATAGATAAGCAGACATTGCAATTCCTTCTTGTCTGATATGGACTTCGCCTTAGAAGCGCCGACGATAGTCTGAACATCGCCCCATTGAGCAGCCCTGTGCAGTTTGCCGACAGTTTCCTGAAACATGAGCAACTGGTAGCTCTTGAGATCGTCCGACTGAACCAGCCCGAACATGTCAATCGACCCGTAATTGACCGGGGCTTTGAGCAGAGCTCCAACCTCAAGTTTGGGCATCATCGACTTCTGGTTCTTCACATCGATTCGCTCAAAACTGCCAGGCTTTTGGAACGAGCCCTTCATCTTCGACTCGACCAGGTCGCATAGATTGCCTTGCACCAATTGCTTGTATGCCCACTCCTCGAACATGTGCCCAAAGGCCTGCATGGAAAATGGGTTCTTCATCATGCACCCTATCTTTGTTTGCTCTGCTTTGCAGCGCTGAAGTGCTTCTTGAAGAAAATACGCGGCCACGAACTTGGAAATAAATCTCTTGGTGCCCCAATCTTGTCCAGTGCCATCGATCTCCATGAGCTTGTATGGCAAACGTTGGTCTAACAGGAGCTTATCCGAGGCCACGCTTGTCTGCATGAACTGAAAGAGCGTGTCCTGTTTATCCTGCTCCTTCAAAAGAGACCCCAGTGCTTTCTTCATCTCGGCATCAGTGGTCAAATCATTACGGAGACACCAGCGAGGCACGCATCCAAAATTCCAAATGAGCTCATCACTGGCGTCGGGCGCCACCGCCTTGATTTCCTCGTAGTTCCACATGTGCATGACCAGAATGCGTCCATATTGACTGTCCACAAGCGCTTTGGTGAGTTCCTTGTAGTTGCCAACCTTCGTCTCCTGTCCCGACAGCGGTGAAGCAGAGGTCGTCACGAGCATGAAATTGAAATGGAGGCTCTTGTCCAAACCTGCGATCTGCACACAGGGGTCAAGCAGCGCCAGTCTGTTGGCAGGGAAGTCGCTCAAGTCTTGAACAGTCGACAGAACAGTCGACAGTTTATTGACGGTGCCATCCACATCCATCTCAAAGAAAGCTACTCCAAAGTTGACAATGACTTTCGGGAACCTTGTTTTCGGCAGCTTCTCATGACCCTTCAGCCATTGCCGCATGACATAGAATCTGAACGCGCTCTTGCCAATACCACTCGTGCCGACTATGATGGCTCCATACTGCTGGTCCTGCTCGGCGCCCATGCCTTGAAGGAGATTGCAATACTCTTCACGAAGCAAAAAGCTCAATGAGGTTGACTTCGTGGAAAGCTGGAGTTTCTTCAAATCCCAGCTCTTGTCGACGTCCAGTTTGAGGACTTTCTGTCCATTTACATCCGTCTCCTTTGCATCACGCAGGGCTCTGAAGAAGCTCGTCATCCCCGCGTCGGATTGGAGAGCCTGAAGTGCAAAATCACACCAAAGCTGCGTCTAAGACAATCCCCTCCTCCTTCTACAACCGAAGATACCAACCCCTAAACCCAACTAAGCAACCCAATCAACTAACCCAATCGGGAAACCCTACGAGGAAACCAAACCTAGCGGGGAATAAACCACTACGCTACAACCAAAGAGCCAACCCCTAAACCCAATAAGTAAGGTGATCAACTAAGGCTATCGGGGAAAACTACGGGGAGGAATGCAGCTAAAGAAACTTACGTGGAATAGAACCAAAAGATGTGATGTTTGTAACCCGGGAGCGCTTTGCCGTAGACCGTCCTGCAAACTCATCGCCACATTAACTCGCTCCGCCCCTTCGATGGCGGCGGGTAGCAATGACATGACCTCTTGGAGAGATCGGTTAGCCAAACCATCTTCTTCTATTCCAACGAAAGCAGTAGCCACCAGTTGTTGCAGCTCTTCCGTCATGCCTCTGCCACGCAGAAGGTCAAGAACCCATTGTTTTTCAACCTTGCGCTTCTTTAGCGCCGGTTCTGTCATTGCCCTCAGCGGAAGTGCAAAGTGCTACTGACCATGCCACATGTTGATACTAGCATGTGCATTCAACATCACTGCCACTTGCTTGACTGTTGAAATAACGTGCACAAGCTGGAATCATGTAGTCGGTTGCGTTTGGCTTGAACCGAGTGCCTCTGGTTTACCAGAATCAAAAGCACAAGACAGACTGCCGCCTCCGAATTCTCAGGTTGCCTACGCTTTGCAATTAATTTCGCGAAATGCTGCTAACTTGAAACAAGAAGTCGTGAACCCACTGACAACTACAAGTTGCAGATCCTAGACCTACTCGCAATTGTAAGTTGCAAGTGGCATAACAACCTACAACTCAAGTTGTGAAAACCCGCACAACTTCAAAATATAATGTCAAAAGCTACACTTGTAACAACTAAAAGCGCAAATACGCTCTATTGTTACCTTCAACATAATAATATGTTTGACCCAGTTTTCGTCAATTCTTTCTATGGTATAAACATTTTGTGACCAATTTGACACACGTTCTTTTTCATTGGGTTTCCTCTTCCGAAATATTTTAACTTCATCTCCGACACCTAGATCAGGATAGACCCGATTTCGTTTAGCATTCATGTTTGAATGCAGTTTAACTTTTAATTCGTTGCTCGGTTTTCTCGCATCCTTTGGGGTGAAGCCAGCATTTTATTGTTATATGTTAATAATATTTCGAAAATATAATCGGTCCATTGGATATTGTTTTTACCCTTTTTCTGAGCGGCTTCAACACGTCGATATAATAAATCTTTGAACGTCCTACTAGCTCTCTCGCTAAAATTTGGATGCGCCCTAGTTCTGTGGTGTTCTATGTTCTGTTCCTGTAAATACTTTTGTATTGCCTCTTTGTTCATTGCTCCCTCGTCGTCGGTATAAATTATTTTTGGCTTCTTCCCCATCTTGTTTAAGCACTCAATCATCCCACTCGCTAAATCTTCTTCTTTCTTACCTTTAATAGCCACGACGTGCATAAACTTATCAAATATGTCAATCATTAACATTCCTACTCTAAATTTTTGATCTTTCAAGTCGTTAATAAAAAACAAATCCATCTGATACTCGTATGCCGAATGGGGAGCGACAAAACTATTTGAACCGACGGGCTTACGCTTTTGATCAACATTCTTCCTAAACAACTCGTTAACATCAGACATTGTGATGGTTTTGTCTTTCTCCCGCGCTTCTTCTAAAGTCCGGCTTTTTGAGCCAAACCCCGCGCGATCAAAATACACATTATTAATGATTTTTTGTTTCTCGCTCATATAAAAACAAAAGAAAATAATGATTTAATAACTAAATTAAATCATCATTCGTCATCCATCGGCTTTATGATCTTGAACTTGCTCATATCATATTTGGGTGTGCCGCGCTTTGCGTTAAAAGGCTTTTTTGCATTCATTATTTCAGATAGCAATTCTTCTGTCAACTCATCGGGGTTCAGTTTGATATTGTTGGCTTCTTCATACTCCTTGATCTTCTTTCTCTGATTGTGTCGTAGTGCAGATTCTCGTTTCTTTTGCATATATTTTTCATCATTTCTGCGCTTGTTGTAATACAATCTGCTGTATATGGCGAGTTGCTCTTTGATTTCATGCATTGTCATATCCTCGGGTTTTTTGTACTCATATTATACTATACTATATATAAATTTTTATCTTTAGACATATTTCTATACATAAAAAAGCATTTAATATCTTAAAAAACATCTTTGGAAAATTACACTTAAAGATTTAATAATATATAGTTTAATTATATTAGTATATGTCCAAAGCCATTAAGCGTAATACGGAAGCACTACAAACATTTTATACCAACAGACGAAACCGCATCCCCCAAGCAACCAGAACAAAAGTGCAAAACATAATTAATCTATACACAGATCGTAAGATCGCCCAATTCACCACAGCAGACAATTTAATTAGGAAACTCACCACCGCAAAAACAGACAAAGAAAACACAAAAGCGGAAAAAGACTACAACAAGATTTATGACAAACATAAGGATAAAGAACAACTAGGTCAGAGAATGGCACAAGCAAAAGAAGACAACAAAAGAACAGGAAGAACCAACCCGAGGAAATCAAGAAAATATTCAATCAATGTCCATTTATACCAACTGAAGACAGAATCACACCAAGGATTATCAGTATCCTTCAGAGACAGTAGGGGTAGGGCATACGTTCCTATTTATATGCGTGATCTATCAGCCAATGTAGCCACAACACCGTGGGTTGAAAACCTAGCGGGGAGACGAATATTTAGAGACGAGAAGCCCGACACAAAAACATTTCATAGGCTCAAGATGTTATTAATGACAGATGACAGTTTTAAAGCCGATGTCGGTTATGCCGAAGGTTACATTGCTTGTATTAAAGTTAATTACGCCGAAAGGGTAGATAACGCCGATGCTTTCAAGCCACAAGACGAAGAACTAACAAACACCACCGCAACCACCACCACCACCACCACCACCACCACCACCACCACCACCACCACCACCACCACCACCACCACCACCACCACCACCACCACCACCACCACCACCACCACCACCACCACCACCACCACCACGTCCCCATGGCTTCAGCTCAGCTTCATACCACTCTGTCCATGCTAATTATCATCACCGCGGCCATCGTCATCACAAGTCATCACTGATGAGTACCCTGAACCTGGCTGGTTTCAGCTATGACTCTATGACCCTGCACAAAGTGCTGTGCAGTGGACCCCGCGCATGCTGAAGAAGTTTCTTATCCAACGCTGTCAATGCACTTGCTGCTGCTACTTGCACTTGGTGTTGTTTCATTCGCTGCCCTCTTGCAAGGGAATCGGGAGGTGTGTCACAGAAGGATGGGCCGTGCGGGGGGGAAGCCGGTCCACGGCATCCCGCTTTCCCCTCCGTCACCTGAAGCCCCAAGTGTGCCAACTACAAAGTTGCTGTAACTTGCCCTTAATGCTGAACTCCCTGATGCCGGAAGACCGTCCAGGCAGTCGCCAGCCGGCGCTGGTGCGCCTGAATCCTCCCAAGGCGTCGGTAGGTTCCCTCCACCACCTTGAGCAAGGGCCAATTAATTGAGCCAACGAGCACGACCGCTCCGTGGAAATACTTGTGGAAACGGTTTCAAAATGTAGTGCCAAGGTTTCACCCCAAGGCTTCGCCATTTTTGGGTTGCCTCTGTGTTCGCGCATGGTCTAGCGGCAGCGGCTTGGGCAAGGTTTCAGGGATTCTGCGTTGCGTCAGGAGCTGAGATGAGCTGATGCTACGTCTGCGATTTGTTGCACGGTGTGGTTTGTTGGCGTCGGGTTGACGATCTGCGACTCGCGGGGCATGTTGCTAGAACCAAGGCCTACCGGCGAGCGTGAATTCACAGGGCTAGCAGCATTCCAAACATGTAACCAGCCAAGGTGGACCAATCTTGGAAGGCTATCTTGCACCGAAGGTTTACGAAGGTTTCAGGCCATGCCAAGCCACCTCGGTGATCGTGAGTTCATGCGCTGCCAGCCCCAGGGCCGTCAAGAGGCTTACCCTGGCCAGCTCAAGCGAAGCCAGCGATGGGTCCAGGCTTTCTGCTGTCTACATGTTAGGCTGCTTGGCTGGTATGCTTGCAACGGTACGGTCCTCTGTATATATGTGACGAGCTATCCAAGCATATAGGTGGCAACTTAACAAGCTTGGCAGCTTAAGGGTTCACGCAGGCAGGCCAAATAAGGTCAAAGGGTTGCGATTCACCCGGAGCTGCCACGACACAAGTTGTATCAGTTTCCATCATGCATATGTGGGGCTGCTTTCACTTTTGAAGTGCAGTGCATGGCTCGACGCACCTGCATATTTATTTATGCTCCTTATATCTTCTCATCGCCCTGTACTCCGACCGTCCAATGCCAACGACCCTCAGTACAAATTCAATCCTACCCCAGCTTATGCTGAAAAAGGCTGCTTCACATTTCGTTTGCGGGCTTGCTTGCTGTAGATACAGCTTCTGCGCGGGTGGTAAAGGGCCAGCTTGAGAAGAGGGCCACGAAAGAAAGGGAAAACAAAGGAAGCAGAGTCGACAGAGCCCGGTGGTGATTGCATGCTCGGCAGCATGGACGCACGTTTGTATTGCCATCAAGCTTGAAACCTGCATGATGATAGCATCGCATTCTTCTGCGTTCCAATGGCCGACATACAGATACACCCTTGTCGTAGTATCGTTCACCGACATCATTGCACTCCAGCATGTGCCTGCACAAGCAATATCAACATCTGAAACATCTACGAACAGCTCCGAAGTGTCCTGGTGGCACCTTAGCTAGTTACAGGCATTCAGCCTTGAAAGAGTGTACCCCACGCAGCTTTGACCTAAGTTACTACTACTCAGCTGAAGCGGTAAACGATAGCTCCCACAAGCTCTACAGAGCTGGCTTTCGCGACATCAGCAGTTTGCACAGAAGAGACATGAGATGCATAATTTGACTCATACGGTTGCTAGGCAGCAATGTCGTTTCTTGCTATGTTTGGTGAAGTCACGGGTGGTGGCAGTGGCGACTATGGTGACAATGTACCGGAAATCGTGGTGGTAAGTACACCTGTGATGTTGTTGATGATGAAGAAGAAGAAGAACATGATGATGTCGATGATGGTTGTGAGGACGATGCAAGGGTCATTGTGGTGATGATGATGGGGAGAACTGTGATGTTGACTTCGTTCGTGCTGCTGCTGCCGCTGCCGCTTCTGTTGCGGCTGCTGCTTCTGCTACTGCCGCTGCTGCTAGTACTGCTACTGCCGCCTCCCAGCTGTCGTCAATGCCATGATTTGCAATCGTTCCGATACCGTTAGTGCTGTGGTGTCCTGATAGTCTGACACTTCTCTTGAGCTGCTCTGCGTGCCTGACTGCTGCAGAGACCTCTGCCAGCGTTGCGCCTTCCAGGACCAGCGACCTTCAGTTCAAGGAGGGCCGGAGGGCAGAAGATCTTGGTGGCTCATCCGGGGCTTAAGACAAGGCAGTACAAAGCTCCGGACAGGCTCCCGGTCAGGATCGCCACCAGGTCCTCGCAAAAACTACCCGCACGAACACTCACGGACACGCTGAAACCTCGCAGTCTGCTCTATTGCCCAGTGTCCTCCGGCGCACTGCTGCACAGCAGCGCGACGCTGGCCGGGCTTTCCGAGGCAAGGTCTCTGGCAATGTAGACCTGCACTCTTGGGATCGGAAGTGCCTCTGAAAAACCCAAGCTTTCACTGGCCCTGAAATGCTGCATCCCGCTGATCCCAGCTAGGAAACACTGCCCCGACTCCAGCCTCGTAGTGGGTGACATAGGCGGAATCTGAAGGCTCCTGTCTCGCCACAATAGATGATACGGGTTTGTGAGACTCCCAAGATCCTAAGACTCTGACCACGATTGGCTGGAGTTGGGCTTCTCAAAACTGACGCACAGGGACTTGGCCGAAGCACTGGTTTCTTGCAACCTGCATCGCTCGCAACTTGACCTAAAGCCCAGATCAGATGTCTTTCTGGCCACTCTCGGCTTGCACGAAGTCATTGTCATAGCCGACGCCACTTTCACCATCACCACAGTCATCATCATCACCACAAGCCTCACCAGTCCAGTTGATCTTACTCTTTCTAGTCCCCTTGCAGAATCAGCACGATGTTGATCATCAAAGTGCACCACATCAAAAACCAAGAAAGCAACAACGATCCTCCCAAGCAAGAGTGCCGCCGAGGTCGGTGGCATCCAAGTCCAGATCAGAGAAGCTGAGGTTGCCCTCAGTTCGGTTGACATGGCTTTACCGTGTAGTCCGTCTAAATTGAAACGCTTATGCAAACTGTCTCTGCCCGGATGCCAAAGACACCACGGTGTCGGAGAAGCTGAGCACCGCTGGGGTCGTCTGCTCAGCCTCACTCGCTCAACTTTTGCAATCGTGTGTTCAACTGGTCAAGGCCACAGAAGAGTTTGGTCCTGTTCTGGCTGCTTCTACAGTTGCAGTGGTATATTGCCGCACATGCAGTTGATGTTGCTTACGCTGCTGTTGCTGTCGCTGTGGCCGTGTTGTTGTGGTTGCTGTTGTTGCGGTTGTGCTTGTGGTTGCTCTTGTTGCTTCTGTTGCTGTTTTTGCTGCTTTTGGTGGGTCTTGGTCTTGGTCTTCTCTGCGTTGGTGTTGCTGATGATGAGGTTGTTGTTGGTAGCGGGAATTATGGTGGACGTGGTGGTAGCGGTGGGTGGTGGTGGTGGTGCTGCTGCTGCTGCTGTTGCTGTTGTTGTTGTTGTTGCTGCTGTTGCTGGTATTTAGATGTGTCCGTACTCATGCTCAGGCGTGTTGGATCGATTACAGAGACCACCTCATTACACGTTCTCGTCGCCACCACGTACGTTGGTCAATCCAACCATGCCCGAACCATGATAATGATGTGGTGATATTGATGATGCTGAAATGCTGATGATGCTGATGATGCGGCTCATGATGACGACGACGACGATAGTCATCATGCTCTCATGGTGGATGTTGATGCTTAATGAATTAGCTTGTGTTGTTGCTGATTACTTCTGTCCGTGTTTGATCTTTGATCTTGCTTGCAAGTCTGTGAAAGCATGCAAAGTGCTACAACGGCGTCAGGCAAATAACACAGAAAACCTACCGCACGTCGACAAAAAACTATACTCGGCCGGAGCCCTTCGTCCTTTGGCCTTTGTAGTATTGCCAAATATACAGCACAAGCTATTACTGCTGCTGCTGACACCACCACCGCCACCACCACCACGACTACTATTAGCAGTAGTAGTAGTAGTAGTAGTAGTAGTAGTAGTAGTAGTAGTAGTAGTAGTAGTAGTAGTAGTAGTAGTAGTAGTAGTAGTAGTAGTAGTAGTACTACGGCTACCGCTTCTGCTGCTACTGCTACTGCTGCTGCTGCTGCTGCTGCTGCAGCTACTAACTTTGTATGCTAGACACAACTTGTAGTAATAGTAGGAAGAACGATAATCACTGTTAGTGCTGGCTGGCTTGCCCAGCCCGCCCATAGTCTCATGATGATGATGGTGGTGGTGGTTATCATTGACTATGCCGATGCTGAGGGTAATCGAAGGCAGCAGTCTGATAGCGATGAGAATCGTGATCCTTGTGAAACAGGCCGACATAAGGTGATGCTAATGAGCATCTAGTTTTTAGAAAGCTCATATCCGAACTTGGCACGGGCAATCACGACGACCACCAGCACCGATACTGCCGATTACTACCACAGTCACATCACTAGCACAACCCCCTACTGCCTCTTTTCCTGTCCTCAAGCCCGTAATCCTGCTTGTCTTGTGCTCTCTCGCACTCTTGTTCTCCCAGTCGCACTGCCACTAAAGGAGCAGTTGCCACACGAACTTAGGGCTCTGCCAGGGATGAACGCGTGAAGACCAGGAAGCTTTTGTAGCCACTGCCCCTAGGCATCAAGGGTTTTGCTTCTGCGTCCGTGAGGCTGCCAGCATCTGTAGGTGTTTGTATAACTCTATATCTCCATAACATTGAGGCTGGATCCGCGTGTTGTCCGGCACTGTGAGGAAGTTGATTCCAGCTGGAATGGCAGACTCCACCTGCCAGGCTCTGGAAAGTCCCACTCCGGCGTGCGGATGTGGCAAAACCGACCCTGATTTCTATCACACATCAAGCTCCGAAAGCTGGAGAGGAGGCTGGGGGAATGTAGAGGTTCACATACCTGAGGCTGTTCTTGAACGATTTCCAGGCTTTGCATTGCCTGGGATCGTGTGGAGCCATCTGAGAGGTACACAAGGTAGTCCTTGACAGAGGCCATCAATAGCTCGGCAGTATCCAGCAATCGTGCTTGGACTCACCACGTCACTGACAGGCATTTGGGGTTCAATTTCCATGTGCTTGTTGGCTTTAGGGGGCTACTGGACTTCAATCTTTGCTGTTGCCGTGGATTGGTGGTCTGCTAAAAGCTCTAGCAGATCCTTGCGGACCTGTGCAACAGACCCGGCAAACAAACATACTAAAGCTTGAATGAGCCTCAGTCATGGGCTGCTGGTTATCGTCAGCTGTTCTGTCCGTCGAATCATCAATTCCACAAACGGCGAAGGACCCCACAAGAAGTGCATGAATAAGACCTTGCAGCAGACATGGTCATGAGATTACCCAGCATTTGAGTGCAGCAAGCGAGGCATGACCTCAACCGAAACCCAAATCATGAAAGGTTAAAAAGGAGGTGGTGAGTCGCGAATCCATGTGCATAATTAATTACGTGCCGGGTGTGTCTGCACGCATCTGTCTCTCACTGTCTGTGCGCGTGCCTTCGTTCCACGTAAGCATGTGCGCGTGCAAGCGTACAGGTGCAATCCGCGCATGTCCATGTTTCTTTTTGTTTTGTGTCTGTGTTGGTGTGTGTGTGTGTGTGTGTGTCGCGATCGCATGCAGCCAGCTTGAATTATAGTTACTGGGAAACTACAGTTCGCAACGAGTTGCGCTAGCATTCTGGCCCACCTGTGCTCCAGCAGCCTTCCGGAGGCATTGCGCGTACGACACGACTACTCGCAAACACATTCTGCTTACCACATCTGTACACGAAAACCCGAGTTCGGCTTCGGGAGGCGTCCTTGCACTGGTGAAAAGACGAGTTTGGAGACATGAGGTAGGAAGACATTCTGCATACAAATTTTGTCTCCGAAAACACTAGGCCCTCGAGCTCCAGGAGCCTTCAGGATTTGCCACGGAAAAGGTACGGTCGGCTTGGACTGCTGGTCCCAGGAACGTGGACCATACCGCTGAATTGGTTCGCATCTGCCACCGGGTACCAGCAGACCATTCCGCTCACCAAGCAACCACCAGGAGAACGCCGGCGACGACTAGGACCACCACGACAACAGGAGACCACGACGACCACCAGGAAACTATCCGGCGAAAACCATGCTGGAGATACTCTGGAGATCATCCAGAAGCCCGCAAGACGACCACAGCGACAACAACCAGGAGAACCAGGAGAGCACCCAGAGACCACCATGCAAGAGAACAGTGGAGATCATGATGAAGACCACCAGGAGAGCAGCAGGAGACCAGCAGGCGAGCACCAAGAGAGACCCAGGATAGCACGAGGAGACTAGCATGAAAACCACCAAAATGCTTTGACCCCAAGTACTGGCGCATACAGGACGATGCCGAGACTTTTCCGCAAATTCTCGACGATTCCGGCAAAATCCAAGCTCTGGCCGGATGCGGGACCACGGCGCTTGGGCGTCCCCCCTTAAGTGGCGACCCAAATCCTTTCCTCCAAGTACTTCTGCGATTCAAGGTTTCCGATTGGAAACAGTGGTCCATGTAACTACCGGAAGGATTCTCAGCAACAATGGAACGCCAGCGAAGACTACGCACCACTCAAATCGAGGCGGACGAATCCTGGGTAAATTATGGGATGCGAGGACCAATTGTGAATAATACGCCGGATCCATTTCGGCGCGCATGCTGCGCTGGCTCAGCTATCTAGAAATTAAGAGGCACTTAATATGTCAGTACCGGTCTCCTGGACACGGTCGGAGCTGGGCGGCTGCCAAAGAATATCGCCTGATGTGGGAAGGCATAAAAAGCATGAAGTAGACTTGACTACACTTGCTGTCACGGCTTGGGGATGTGCAGGGAGCAGCAGGAGGTTGCGCTGGCGACTTGTGAGAGCCCCTCGAAGAACAGTGGCAGCAAATAAAACAACATCCCAAACATTGAACCTCAGACCTGCCACCTATTGAAATAATAAGAATCGAAACTCCCAAGATTCCACCCCCGGATAGGATTGAACTTGCCAACAGCCTCCCAGCTCATCCGGATCGAAGTCAAGATCCTTAGACAGGACAGTTGCAAGTTGCCGCAGACGATGGGGATTGCTGGATGTTCGAGGTTTAATGCTGACAAAAAATGTTGGGCCTCTGGGCGACGCATCGTGCCGTTGCAGGGTTTCTGAATGCTGTCGTTGCCCTTCTGCTCTCTTGTCTGCTGCCCGTGACGTTGCTGTTGCCATCGTCGGGGCGCTCTAGCTTGGGTGCTGCTTCTCGTTTGTGCGGCATCTAATCTAGTGCTTGAGTCCCTGGTGGCTGATGTTTCAGCTTCCTTAGAGCGTAATAGCTTCTGATCTTCTCCGACTCGGATCGCACACGACGACACGCACCCACGGTTCCACCATGTCCGACTATGTCCGGCTGAGGCTCCAGGAAGGCAATGTTGGAAACACTGGCCTTGGCAGGCGGCACAGAGCATGCACCAGTTGATCCACTGCCCCTTATTGAAGCTGATACCTAGGCTGTTTGTCTCCATTGGTGCCGTGGCATCAGGGCTCTGCCCTCAGCAATGCCGCCATCCTGACTACGCGCCTACGCCCGGTTATGGAGGCAAGCTCACGGCTGCAGTCTGCAACAGCAGCAGCTGCATCCGCCACACACTGATTCAATTGCTACAGTAAACGGACGGATCCTGAACTTTGCTTAAACGGACAAACATCGAACGAATGCAGCCCTGATGCCGATTCGTCGCTGATTTTGTGGACGGCCGGGGTTGACTGCTCTGCCAACTCAGACCTTGCGGGCTTCGGGTCTGAAGCATTCAATTCAAGAGCTCCGAAGATTTTGTCTAGCGCTGTAGGGTCTAGAATGGAGCTAAAACCCTACCGCCGGTCGACAGGCTAGACACCAACTCTCTGCGCAGACATCCTTGAGCCCAAGTTCGATTCAACAACCACGATGGCTCCAACTATGAATTTAAGAGCGGGCGGGTTTGTGGCAACTGCTTGGACAAGCCGTCTCCCCCGAGACTTTAGAAGTGTAGCAAGTTCAGGTCCGAACTATGGCACTTTGAGGCAGAACAGAACGGAGTTTGCATTGCCTTCGCACGAAATGCCCAGACTTCTCCCATGATCGTTCGAAAAGCAAACAAGAACTCTCGGGTTTCGAGCTGCCTGTGACAAGGCTCCAGCGGAAGAGAAAAGAACGCCATATTCATCATGACCACGACGACTACTCTCTATCACTCTCTTTTACTTTGTTTTGCTTTGCTCGTTTACTCTCTTTCTTTCTTTCGCCAGGGCTATGGGCAAGAGGTTTACCCCCTTGCCCGCGCGCTTGTGCGCCCCCGACTGTTGCGGAGGTGAGCATTGCCAGTTTGCTACCCCCGGCTCTTGCAAGTGGAAAAAGGAACTCTCTCCGCTCAGCAACTGTAATCCAAGAAGCCACAACAGAAAAGGGCCTAGGGCAACAATGAAAGTAGCTACACTCGAGTTGCTGATTCGGGGGTGTTCCCCGTGAGAGGAGTTCGCATTCAAGTTGCCGGGTGCGAAAGAGGGGTCGGGTCGCAACTCAGCATAGTACAATAGGAAATGAAAGGACTGTAACAAGATGGTCTGCCTCAAGTGGACTAACCCTATTCACCCACGGTGGAAAGTGGACACTCGACCCTGGGCACGTCTCCCCACCCTTGTCAGGGTGCAATGTGACAAAGCTCTTTGCAGGCTTCGACCTGTCGCTTCGCTAACAGGCGGGCAGTTTGTCCTTGCGGAGAAATGTGAAAGAGGGTGACCAGCTGTTGAATTATGGGTCAAAAGGCTATGTTACAATGCCTCAGAGCGGAGGCTTTGGTTCGAGGAAACTGGAGGCTCAGCGGCCCGTCATATGCGTTTACCAGGCAGGATAGAAAGGGGTTGCCCCCGGTGCGTCTCTAGCAAAGACGGATGAAAAGCATGCCTGATTGGCACGCGTCAATGCACGCCGGTACCCTAAGAAAATGGGGGAAACCCCGAAGGCCGCAACCAGCGAGTCAACAAACCACCTTGAAGTTCCTGAACAAAGCGGCATCGGGCCTGGGGAAGTCCCCGTCATGAGAAAGTGGAAGGGGACTTTGTCCCCGCGTCAAAAAGCAGCTCACGAGCGCTTTCACTCCTCTCTTGTAGCCTGCTTTCGCCTCTTTGCTCTTTCCGCGTCTGGTTGCCACTCTTGCTTCCTCCTTTGCTCACGTCGTAGGTCTCGATATTCCTCCTTGGTAGCTTGCCTGTACGCGTTCCACTTGGCTGTGTCAGTGGGGTAAGCGTCCAGGTTGTAAGGGGACCTCCCTTCTGCATCACGCTGTTGCAAAAGTTGGTGTAGACGATGACGCTGTCGTGCCGAAAGTGTCGGGGCAGCCCCCGTCGGCGAAGGAGGAGCGGCACCGCCTGGGATCGGTCCTTCAGTGGTCGTGACACCATCATCAGCTTTAGCCTCCTCGTGCTCAAGTCTCGGCGTTGGTGGAGGCGGTGGCGGCGGCGGTGGAGGAGGTTGTCCGTCTCCAGCTGGTTCCTGTAGCCTGACTGCCTCCGCATCGTCGAATATATCAACCGAAGGATGTAGTCCACTCACCTGAAGGTAATCGGCAGCCTCTTCGGGCCCAGCTGCTGGCACTCCAAAGAAGATGTCAGTAGGTGCTGTCGCAGTTGCACCCGCGTGTTGTCCATCATTCATTTTTGGCTCGTGTGGAGGGGCCTCCAAGTCAGGCTGGTCGGGGGCCTCGGAATATCTGACGTCCACGGTCTGGTAGATGTCGAGAGTATTATTGTAGGAGTCTGCCGGGGGTTCACCCCGAAGGGGAGCCCGAAGAAACGACGTTGCCTGGGAACTTACCTCTGCTCCGGGCGTCGGCTCAGGTTCCTGTTCTCGTAGTTCAACCGCAGGTGGAAGTGTGTGTGCTGAGACCGTCGAAGCTGCAGGCGGGGGAACTGGCAGCTCCTGCTTGTTGCGGTGTAAGTCCTCGGAGCACGGTCGGTTCACGTAGGAGCGAGGAAGGAGTGGAAGTAGTAGAGGAGGTACAGGTGGTTGACGGAAGAGTCGACGTAGTACCATGGCCAGGGAAAGGAGGCGGCACCAAATCTGCCGGTGGGCTCGCAACGGCTCGTATTGGTGTGCTTCGGGTAGCCTGACCACGACCCTTCTGGATCTCCTGGGGGACTCCCCCCCGTGGGTTTCTAGCCTCCGGGCCCAGGATGTCCAGGAGGGAGTCCATCAAAGGGTCGTCCTCCTCGAGCTCATTGCAAATATTTGTGCCGGGAAGCTCCGTATCCACCTGTGCTGGTCTGACAGTGGTCGTCTGATCATTGCGTCGTCTGTGCTCCCTGCGTGGCTCCGGTGGAGGGGGCGGCGGCGTCACTGAGGAGCTAGAAGCCACAGACCTCAATGCTTCGTCACAGGCTAGCTCGATGTCTCTTTGAAGTAGTACTTGTTTAGCCTGAGCTGCACTCTGGAACTTCATGCCGAACATTGTGCAGTTAACCGCTTCTGGAACATGCTTGGTGTGACTCTTCTCGCCAAGCAGGCAGCGTCGACAGAGGGGTTTGCCCGTCTCAGGGGCAGCCCCCGGTGCTATAGTGGACAGCCCCGTCAGTAGAGAGCTCTTGGGCATAGCAGCGGTCGTAGAGCCGGGGGAAGCCTCCTTGGCCTTGATGGCTTCTTGGACTGCTTTCTCGATTTTTTGTTGTCTGAGGAAAGCCTGCACCTTTTTTGGCTCTGAGCTATCGCAACCGGCTAGAATGCAATTGGGTGCTTCACGGCGGTGGCCTCCATGATAGGAGGGGCCGTCACGGCACCGGATGCAGATAATGTCCTTTGCCGGGGCCTGATCCCCTGGCGCCGCCTCACTGCCTTCTCCAGGTGGGTCAGTGCCACGCGGCTCTGCATGCGGGGTTACCCCGCCCTCCATCGTAAGCAAAGGTATTATTCACAGCGTCCCTGCCAATATCACGATCGTGACCTTGGAGCAATCCCCGTTCGAGGAAGCTCTTGCGCCGGATCGTCTCGACGAGGTACCCCCCGAATAGGCTCGCCGATATCCTTCAGGTAGCAAGTCACAAACGGGGCAAGGGACAGGCAGTAGCGGCAGCGGTCACCCGTCAGGTCCGTAGACACCGAACTCGCAAAAGAGAACCTGGAAGGAGAAGTGCGCACGGATTTGCTTCGCGGACTCCCGCAATGCGTCGAAAGAGCGGGAGGAGTGAGCAGGAGAGAAGAGGCAAGTGTGTTGGTTGTCCTGTGTGGCACTGAGAAGAAGACGGAAGAAGAGGGGCTCACAGAGGGTGCCACACAGGCTTGAACCGCTCACGGCTTGAGCCCAAAAGTTTACTCTCTCTCTCTCTCTCTCTCTCTCTCTCTCTCTCTCTCTCTTCACTTCACTTCACTTCACAGGGGTCAGGCTCCAGGAGCCCGCGCCAAGGCGCCCCCTTTCCCCCTATGTTCGGTGGGAAGGGGCTTTGGGGCTGAAGTGCATGGGATTTTTTTCCCTATGGTCGGTTTGGCTGGTAGCGTCTGCCTGTCGGATATCCCCCCCTGACCCTGTACTTTAGCGCGCTTCCCGGCCTCGTCTCCGCGCTCTCTACAGCTAAGTCCTTAGCCCTACGACAGGCAGATACCCCCAGTAGTAACGACGGTCGGCATACACTTCCCCCTTGCAACAACGACAACAGCTAAGCCGAGGACGTTCTGGGGAAGTGTGTCTCTCTCTCTCTCTCGCTCTGTCTCTCGCACTTGCATGCAGACACGTGAAGTACAGACGCACCTCCCCGCCGCTCTCTCTCTCGCTCTCTCTCTCTCTCTCTCTCTCTCTCTCTCTCTCTCTCTCTCTCTCTCTCTCTCTCTCTCTCTCTCTCTCTCTCTCTCTCTCTCTCTCTCTCTCTCTCGGGCATGGGGACGGGTCAGCGCCCCCGGGCATCATGCCCACCCGTCGTATTGACGGACGCGGGGGGTGAAAAAGAACGGCGAACATCGTAAAGCTAAAGCCATAAAGTCTACGATAACGAAAAACAATGTTCCTCCGTTCTTTGGCAGACAAATTGCATATGCCAGATCCCCCGATAGGCGTACTAAAGAAAGCTTTTTCCCCCGAGAGATAATCACTATGCTACAAGATACTCGAGGGGATTTGTTGGCGATGCACGAAACTACAGCTGACTTCAGGCCAAGGCAGTACGAGGGTTTCTCTGCAAAACAAAGATACAGCACTCCCTATGGGCCTCGTGGCCATACCATACGTCACTAAACTTTGTCCTCGTTATCTGCCTTTTTCGCGCAAAAGTCGTAACAATCCCCCGGACCAGGAAGTGTAAGAAACAGGGCGCAACATGACGAACAAGTTCAACCTTAGCATGTAATTCCCCATATACCCCATATCTGTTGTTCAAGGCCAAGGAGAAAGTGTGTAGTATTCTCAGCGAGATGATGGACAGTCCCCCCAACGTTTTCAAATACATAGCATGAAAAGTCACTGAGTATTATCGTGGTACAAGATCGGATCACGACTTTCGTAGAAAAAAGCAATAGGGAACCAGATATCGAATCTAATACCACATAAAGAAATCTCTCTCTCTCTCTCTCTCTCTCTCTCTCTCTCTCTTTCTCCTGCTACTACTACTACTACTCCTCCTCCTGCTGCTGCTGCTACTAAGTATTGCTACTACTAAGTAATCCCTTCCCCCCCTCCCCTAATACAACATATAACCTGGATTTCGGGGCCGGAGGTTTTGCATTACGGGGCGGATTCAGGGCATCCGGGTATGAGTCGGACTGACAATAATAATAAGCCAGACACAAAGACCGTCCATCACGCCGCCGCCCTGAGCCGTAACGCCCTAAGCCCTAAACCTCGAGCCCTCAACCCTAAAGCCTAAACCCTAAAGCCCTGAGCCCTGAGCCCTGAACCTCTAAACCCTAAAGCCCTGGTCCCTTCGGTTCGGTACTATTGTAGTCTTGGCTCCCAATACAGTTCTACTCCCCCCTAATGCTTTTTACCTTCAACCGTGGGCCCGAAAAGCCAAAATTTCGAGGGCCGGGAGTTTTCAGACTAGGTGGGGGTTAATATTAGTGGGAAGTGGGAAGCTACTACTACTACTACTACTACTACTACTACTACTACTACTACTACTACTACGACTGCTACGACTGCTACGACTACGACTACGAGTACGAGTACTACTACTACTACTACTACTACTACTACTACTACTACTACTACTACTACTACGACTACGACTACGACTACGACTACGACTACGACTACGACTACTACTGCTACTACTGCTACTACTGCTACTACTGCTACTACTGCTGCTACTACTACTACTACTTCTAGTAGTACTACTACTACTACTAGTACTAGTACTAGTACTAGTACTAGTACTAGTACTAGTACTAGTACTAGTACTACTACTACTACTACTACTACTACTACTACTACTACTACTACTACTACTACTACTACTACTACTAGTACTACTACTACTACTACTACTACTATTACTACTACGACTGCCACGACAACAACAACCACCACCACAACCACAACCACCACAACATTTACTACGACAAGAAGAAGAACAACAACAACAACCACAACCACAACAACCACAACCACAACCGCAACCACAATCACAACAACCACTATTACTATTGGTGAAGCCTATGCGCAGCCCCCAAACACCGGAGCCTTCAAGCGAAACAACGATTGATGCCTCTGAACCCCTGTTCCGGCCTAGCGTAGACCAGGATGTGAGTGAAATCCACCAGAGCAGTCTCCGCCGGGATCGAAGCATTTCTCTCCTTTGTGGCATGCATGCGCGAGTGTGCGTTCACGTAGAAAACTCGTAGCTAGCTCGAACAGGGTTTGTGGCTCGGTATTCGATGATCATACAGGAGCAGAAAGGGGACGATATGTATGTTTTGCTACAGGATTCAGATGGCACACATGAATTCTCCAAGCCGTTAAATTTTAGCAGAGCAGGAGCACTTTCAGACTCGACAAACACAAGCGTGATGAAACCTTGGGACACATGTTTGCGGCCTGACAGTGAGCATCATGGAAAAAAGCCAGATAAGCAACCAAGTCTCAGACACATCCACTCTTCCGACAGCCACGCGGAAGCAGCAACCGAAGTCTCCCACTTCGCAGGGCGAACTCGAGTCGCTGTCTTGGCTGGCATCGCTGTCGGGCGCGTTGAAAACCTGCTTTTCTTGGCATTCCAGGTTTTGTGCGGTTCTCCGAGAAGACAAGTCAGGGTTCACTATTCATGTGGCAAGCATTGTCCGACTTAGTCAATGGGAAGCCTTCCAGGGTTGACGCTAGGATTCGGGCTGGGCGCTGGGTTTGAGGACAGAATGCAGGAGCAGGGTGGAATGGACTCGCCCTCAAGCACACACATCTCATTTCATCGGAGGCATTACTTGCTCGATACAAAAGGACACAGGAAGACCGCACCGACAAGGACTAAACAAGTAAAAACCATCAGGGTTGCCAAAATCGCCCGCATCGTCATTACCTTCAAGACCATACCTCTGACAGCGGAATATGATACTGCCGCCAAAGAACATCTTCCCCGAGGCTGGCATTACAGCCAAGGTCACCTGGCATGAAGCAGGTGCACAGCAGCGGATAAGTTGACGAGTAGTATCC
>CAJNDT010000402.1:395000-477500 GCA_905221615.1 Symbiodinium sp. CCMP2592
TGCCCGGCAGCTGGGTCGCTTATCTTCGTTTTCGCTTGTTCATTACCATCACATCCATCACGCGCAGTTTGGGACCACGGCCACAGCCATGCCGGTGGCTTCCGCCAGATGGTGACGATGATGATGATCATGATGGTGGTGATGGTGATGATGCTGTTGATGATGATAAGGATGAATCGTGGAGGATGAGGATGAGGAGGAGCAGGAGGGGGATTGGGATGGGGATGAGGATGCTGGTGCTGGTGCTGGTATGGGTGCTGGTCGTGGGTGGTGGGTGGTGCTGGTGGTGCTGGTGGTGGTCGGCGGGCGGTGGTTAGTGGTGCCGGCGGCGTTTTTGCTGTTTCCTTCATTCTCCCCTAAGAGGTCCGCTTTGCCGCCCGGCCTGGTTCCCCTTCACAATCGGGGTTGAAGGTTCAGGGTTAAGACCATGTCGTGTGTCACATGACAGATCGAGCTTTGGTCTCAGCCGCCACGAATACCCCCAAGGCAAAAAGGCATATATCACCGAATCTCAAAGTGTAAATCGAGCCCGTGGTCTCAACCGGCAAGAATCGTGCAGAGTAACACTATCGCTATGCAGCAGAAGACCCCTTGAAGTCTCAGCCTGTCCAGCGGCGGTACTCAGTAGCAGTCAGACCTGAAAGGGTTGCGTTGTAGCTGCGCGATCTTCTCTGGGCATACCGACAATGGTTAAGGCTGCCTTTGCGATTGTTTATATCATCAAGGGTTTGCCGCATGGCATTCTCGTGGATCGCGAAGCTGGCGAACACATCCTAGGCACATGCCTCGAAGCAATGCGCAGGAGTAATGGCAAGGCCATGGCCATGTATCACAGTTGGTCCGTGCGCCACTGATGCCACCCATGAGCCTATGGAAGAGGTACTGGGGTCAACCCCCAGGTCTTCCTGAGCCATCGACTGGCCCAGGCGGCAGGGAAGAAAGAGGTCATCCGAACTTGGTCCTCAACCTCATAGTGTAAGACTGTAAGGTCGAGCATGAGCGTGACCAGACAATGGTGAGCAGTTTCCATGGGGCCTTCCGAAGTGGCTCCAAAGGCCGCCTCCGGTGCTGATGCCGGTGCTGGTGGTGTTGGTGGTGGTGGTGGTGGTGGTGATGATGCCAGGCGGTGTAATGGCGATGACCACCCTCATCAATTGTGTTGTAACATCACCGCCAATCGTTTCAGTTCCTAAGTCTGCGCAAAGGTCCAAGACCCTGGAAAGCATTGATGCCCTGTCAGGATGCATGCCCTAAGACTCATGTAGACTTATGCTGCGGCGGAGCCGCACAAGGCTGGCATCCAGCGGCTCCGTCCAGGTCACGTTCCCGCCAAGCTCGTCGACGTCTAGATCCTACGGTAGTTGACGGGCGCTAGCGGCATAAGGATTCCGGTTGAGGGCTAAGGCTGAGGGCCAAGGGAACCTCGCCCCCTGCCTGCCGTGGCCCTGACACGTGCCGAGCGTTTCCCTCCTCTGCCACTATTGCTTGGATTTTCCTTGTAGGATTTCGCCTTCATGCTACGAGTCAATGACATGAAACTAAAACTAAACCCTATAAGCCCTACGTTGCTAAGGCCCACGGATGAAGTTCACTGTCGTTGTACTGATATTGAGAAACGGAGGCTTCCACATGCTACTGTAGCACAACATCCGAAGCTCACATTGATGCCCCAGAGGATACTAAAGCTGTAACCCTTCACTCGGTGGAAATAGTAGGAGAGCACTCACTTCCACGTCAGGCAAACAGGATAATGCAAGGGGGCGGCAAACTGGACGATCAAGCCACAAAGAGGCATCCTTGTGTCAAAAGTCAGAAGCATTTATGCGAGATCGGGTGGCCTTGTCCGTGAAGGAGAGGGCTGAGATGGATGCGTCCGTCTCGTTGATCTCCAAAACCTCATTTCTACTTCCCGGTATCAAGCCAGGAGGTTATTGGCCTCAAGATGGACTTTCGGGCTTTTACGCGGGTCAACAGCTCCAAGAATGAGAGCCCCAAGGACTTGCGGAGCCCTCATCTCTGGAGCATCGGTCCAGTTCTGATGGGCGAAGCTCGCAATTGGGGAAAGCATCTTGGGCGGTCACGGACGTCGACAAACTCGGGGCTCGATAAAAATGCTTTGGAGCCAACTTCTGGCACTGGTCTTTTCACCGTCCCACCAAGGCGTGAATCGACGCGTCATGTAGCGCCTGTGCCTGTGCATGCCTGCGCTGTCGCTGTGATGTTCGCATACCTTCGGCCCGGGGCCCTTTCCGCATTCCTTCATGTTCTCCACAGACATCGAACACGCAGCTGCGTCAAACTCGCAACGCTTAAGCTCCAGGCAGTGGGTGTTGTCTGCTCTTCCAGGGAAGACTTCGTGTAGATCAAGATGTGCGTGAAATTCTCCTCACAGTGGGTTCCGTGTTAGACTACCACCAGTACTCCAGAAAGCAATGCAAAGATTGCCGCCATCCAGACTTCTCCGTTGAGATCCGCAGATCCTACAAGCCTCCGCTTTGCAACCAACAGCCCACTCCCAAACACTAAACCCCCTGCGTGTCCAAAGCAGTGTCTGCGGGCACGGTGACACTGGACTGGTCGGCTGAAGCCTGCGGCACAGGAGCTTTGATTGTATCCTGCAGCATTCAGTGCAGGGTTCAGCGACTCACGACTTTGAGTTTTATGGCTTAGGCGTTACATACGGGGTTTCAGGCTTTGCATGGCTGTGCTCAGGCTTCAGGATCTGAGCTGTTGGGCTTCGAGGTTGGTGCAGATGGCCCAGGCGAAACCGAGCCAAGCCACACTGGCCACCAGCCATCGAAACCAGTACACGACCATGGTCGTAGTGCTGGTCCTGCAATGGTCAAGCCCCATCCCCTTGACGATGCTCAACTGCTGTCAGAAGGGCACTGACGAGAAAAAAAAGGGATCCGAACTCGAAGCTGCTTTAGTGATCCATGCAGGGAACGTTGGCTTCACATTGGCCTCATGACTCTTGTTAACTTGGGCCCTCAACCTACAGGAGCACGGATCAACAACGCTTCTAAACCCGCAGTCGTGGTGGAGGAAGTCGTGGAGGTGAGGGTGCCCGTGAACGTCGAGGTGGTCGTTGTAGAACTCGTCGTTTCCGTTCGGCTGGTAGTTGTCATAGTTATGGTTGTAGTGGTGCCTCGAGATCCGATCTTTCTTGGTGCAGAGGTTTGTGGGAAAACTCACATCGTTCCAATACTGCTTCTTCATCTTCTGTCACCATGTACACGCTAACCGGTCTGGAACGACGCTCCTCCCCGCAAGACCTCATGACCCGCAGAAATGTCCCAAGCTCCGCACTGGACACCGTAGTGCTAGTGAGGGTGACCGTGGTTGTGGTGGTAAGCTCGCCAAGTGTGACCTGAGAAACAATGTGCGAATTATGGATACAAGGGCAGTCGTGGGCCAGATCTCACAAGTCTGCAATCGTCTGCATCTTCTCCACGGGCCGCTCCTACAGAACCATCCCTAAGCCTAGAGTACCTTCAAAATGCCAAGGAACACGAAAACCCAGCCAGGCAAACAGACTTGCCAGCCAAGTCTCGGTTGGCTGTGCGAATGTCTGGATCGTCAGTGCGTTGGCGGCATCTGGATCTACTCCCTGCGCAGCAAGCCTCACAAAATGCACCAAGTTCCGACAGGACATATCACGCGTCCGAACGCAGCTCAGGCGGACTTCCTGTGCCACGGCAGTGGCTGAGTTGCAGCCACGCTTGAAAGGCGAGCGACTCCTCTGACAGAATGTCCCGGAACGGAGCGACGTCGCCTCATTGTACACGGAACACGAAGCATGCCAAGCCCTCCATATACTTGCTACTGAACAAAGCGTGCACGGCTGTTTGCGAGGATCCGAACCAATCCTGCAAAAACCATGAAGCAGCTCTCTGCAGCTGGCACACCACTTACGGCCAGCAGTGCATCTTCAACTGCAGTGCCCTGGCGCAGTTTGCAGGAGTTAGAGGTCTAAGGATCTGCAGCCTGTAATTACTGGCATTATCTCGGAAGAACGGGGCAAAGATGTCCGACCGGCTGAACATTCTAAGCCCCACACACTGCGGCATACAAACCCGCAAATCCTCGTGAAATTGATCACAGAAAACTTTCCTCGTTCGGTGGCGAGGGCCACGTTTCGAGCTGTAAGCGCTGCTGACTTCTTGGGGATGGAATGGAGCATCTCAAGACTCTCCTTACTTATATAGTGTCCAGCCACGCATGCTGCAGTCAACCCCATGCAAAAGACTGAAAAAGACACGATGGCTAGCACAAACGTCGGCTTTGCAGACCTCCTCTGCTCCCACGATGATCTCGAAGCTTGCCTGATCCGCTTGAAACTTTTGAGCGCTTGGGACATCCAGCCGTGAACGCTGGCATGCGCAAGGCTTGGAAACACGGGATTTGATTGGAGACATTTTCCGGCAGTCACGTAGATTCTTTCGTCGTAGGTCTTATGGCAGGGAATTTGCTGCAGTTTCACTCATACTGCACATACTGGGCTTCTACTGCGTGCTGAGTTCCCCAACACCGCATATGATAGTACATGAGTCGCCGCACGTACCAATGCCAAGCGTTCTCTCGTGTGGAAGGGCATGTTGCAGCTGTGAGCGATGTGAGCGAAGCGCAGTCTGCATGCATAGCCGGTCGCACGTAGCAACAATATAGACGCACGCGAAAATTCGGTGAGATTTCGTAAGAGCGCCGAGTGCAAGTCTCAAAGTTGGAAGCTTCGACTCGATGGCAAGATGGAGCCACACCGAAGGTGGACATTCCGGGAGGCATGTCCCTTCCAAGCAGGATATTGACAAAGGCTGAGCCAAGATGACGTCCCTAATTAACAGCTTGACGGAGAACATAACAAGCGAATTATTCTACGGAATCAAGACGAACCCCTCTTTTGCTGAACATCAGTGTTTCAAAACTGCTTTTCTCCGCAACCGAAGGCTTGCTGCAGTATCCATGTCCCCGCACTGCCTGCCAGGCAGTCGCCAGGCGGCGAGATGATGCAAGGCGCCGAGTAACCACCTGCCCATGCAGACCGTGCAATGTACTTAGTGCGAGTTTCGCTGAGTTCCGAAACGACTCGAGCAGTGGTCTTGCTTTCCATCTCATCCTTCCTGAGAACATTGAGACCCAGTGTAGTGTAGGCCTCTTCAACGGCCAGGAGGAATACTGGTTACTGCATCACTGGAACCCACAATGCCGTGCTGAACTCATGAAGCGAGCGGCAATCAAACGTGTTGAGCTTAGACCGGGCCTGAGACACCTGCACGAAGATGGTGCTGGCATTGACCAGCACTGTTCGCTCCAAGGCAGCCTCTGTCCAAACCGTGTGTTGGCGTTCGCGTGGCCGCGGTCTCTAGCACAAGATCATGGGACAGCTGTTGCACGTGACCTTCAGCCGATCGCGAGTGGCAGTAGACTCGGTAGACCAGCAAGCAGTCGTGACTTAGTCAGAAACTTTCAATTAACAACCTTTGTGCCGAATGTCCTTCCTCTGCAAACCTGCAAGATGCCCAAAACGGAAGTAGAAAAGCAATCCCGTGCAGACACTCACATCCTGCCTTCACAGCCTCCTGCACCTCTTCGGCCGTGGCATTGCTCAAGAAGAAGGTCAGGGAGCCAGCCACGATCTTAGGTACATGCTGAGCCGCTGTTTGCACAGACGGAGCCCTTACCCCCAACTCGACCCTAAGTCGCTAAATGCTTTAAAGGTTGGGCAGCGTGTACGGGCTCGGTCGGTTCCAAGGGTTGTGGGTCGAGGGATGGCAAATACCCAGGGGGAGGCTACATTGCCGGTATGACGACCAGTGCGAAACTTGAAACCGCACCCGGCAGAACCGACACAGCAAACTTCCCAAAAACATGCAGTGTGAATCCAGCCGGGAAGCTGCTTTTGAGGGCCGATCGGAATCTGAGTCTTCGCTGCTGTCAGTCACGTTCGCGGGGTTCGTGGGGTCGGAAGCCTCGCTGCTGTCATCGTCGACCTCAGAAATAGTAGGATGTATGTACTGTAGGGTCACAGACCAACAAAGGTCTGACGAAGGCTGCCCTTCAAGAGACGATGGAACTATAGCACCGCCAGGGTCACGCCGATCTTCAACCTAAGAGAGCAACAAAAAAACTGCGGCCCAGTGGCCTCAACGCTCTGGTTGACATCCGCATCGGTGCTGTTTGTGTCGTTGGCCTTCATTTTGCTCTCACCGACTTCATTTTCAGGATAAAGCTTCAGAAGTCTCGTGGCCAGGTTGGTGTTTCGGGATGCCCAAAACTCTCAGCATACGTCTAGAGTATTCTAGAGTCCTGGAATCATCTTGTCACAGAACCTGTACGTAAGAGTGAAGAATACGTAGTTGGCAACTCCTTAAAACCAGAGCAAGATAGAGCAAGGGATATGATGCCCAAGCACCGTGCACCTGGTCCCCAACGGAGCTCCAATGCAAATGCTTCGGGCCGTGCCTACCTATGAGCACGACTACGCACGTCCCGCTGCCACGGGGAATCTGAGACAAGGACGTTTCCATCAAGGCTCATGAGTTGTCCTGGGCTTGTGGGAAGAGTTTAGAGTTCCCGTTGGTGCAGGATTTCGAGCGGAAGGCGAGACCCTCGGCACGGCTCGAAATTCAGAGTGGGCGAGGCTGAACAAGCTACAAGGCTCTTTTGCTAAAGTCCTGAGCGACATTGGCACGTGTGAGGGCTCCTTAAGGACAGCAAGAACTCCCAGCAAGGATGTGGCGAGATTCTGGTTTTGTACGGGATCCTGGTGTATTCAAACTCATCCTCGGGCACCCGTGTCACCAGATAGATCCTTGGTAGGATGCACTCCCTTCTTTGCACCACTCATCTCTGCACACAGCAGGAAAACAAGTGCACAGCCGTAGGATTTGTCCGCCTCTGTCTGATACTTATACATACATGCATACATACATGTACCTATATATATATATATATACATATGTATATACTTGTGTATAGATCTATATATATATATATATATATATATATACACATACATATATACATATACACGTATATGTATACATATGTATGTATATATATATATATACAAATAATTACAAATAGATATGTTATGTATGCATGTCTGTAATGCAATGCAATGTAATGCAAGTATGTATGTAATTGCATCTGTGCAGCTACATGAGGGCCATGTCGCAGGACGCTACTCCGTGTTTCTACATCTTGCGTTCCTGACGTGAAGGCGGCTGAAGCTTTAGAGGGTCTGCAGCTCGCGTGCTCAGGCCCGAGCGATGCAACCGCATCCCCTGAACTGCCCCATGTCCGACTCCACACTTTAACTTTGTGCTCCCACGCTGCATGTACTCTGTGACATAGGTCGTCTCCTTCGGGTTGTCCCAGGAAATGAAGCCACCGATCTCCAAAGCGTCTAAGTCCTTGCACATCTCAAGGTAATGTAAACTGCTGTAATCTTCACATCTGTGGGATTTCGGGATACACGGCGCGGTCCTGCAATACCTACATATACCCACGTTCAATGAAAGCACGACAACATGCGATAACTGTCTGTCAGTCCGACAGCCGACTCGAGTGGGAACCCCATAACGCTTCGGCCCAGTACCGCTGAGCTAGTAGGGTTTTGCGTCAGGAAAGCCTGCAATTACTTACGTTCCACTTGTACTTCAGGGGCTTCTGGCCACATGAGATTCCGGGCACCTCATCTGGAAAGGAGATGTTGGCCACACTGGCGATGGTGTCACTGAGCAGCAACGCCGCCGGAGTTGACTGCCGCACCAAGCTTGACTTGGTGTAGAGGACGAAATGGGTGTATCCGTTCCTCGAAAGCGAGTAGCAGCTACAGCTCCTTTTCATCCCCCTCCTACGACTCCTTCGACTCCTAGGACTCCTAGGACTCCTAGGACTCCTAGGACTCCTACCACTACTACTACTACTACTACTACTACTACTACTACTGCTACCACTACCACTACCACTACCACTACCACTACCACTACCACTACCACTACCACTACCACTACCACTACCACTACTACTACTACCTACTACTACTACCTACTACCTACTACTACTACTACTACTACTACTACTACTACTCCAGCTGCTGCCGTGGTGAAGACTGCCTGCGGGTGCGATCAAGGCACAATGGCGTCTGCGAAGCGACTTCGAGAGCTGTTGCACCTTGACTACGCAGACAGACACATGTCTCGTCCGCTTGTGCCACGAATCCAAACGAGGCAAGTATGGCGTTTCTGCAACTTCCAACGCAGCTCAGGCAATGAGCCTTCCAAGTGACAGAGTTGCCTGCAGTACCAAACCACACCTCAACCCTTCGCTCCCGCTCTCACCAAGTCAGACGCGAAACTGACGATTCAAAAGCTATCCGTAATCCTGCCAAAATCCGAAAACAGCCTGCGCCCTGACACAATCCTTTTTGCTTCCTCGATGCCTCGCATGATGTCGAAGCCAAACTGCGAGCGGCCATTGCCATCAGCATCTTCCTGGTGGCTCCGACAAAACGGCTGAGGCCCTGCACGAGTGGTTGGCGGAAGAACTCTGAGCGTCGACCCTTCGGGCATTGAGGAGTTAGTGCCATTCGGTGCCCGGGCGGTCGAGATTCGCTGAAGAAGAGCTGGTAGACATCCACCTGATCCTTCACCTGGGCCACAGCTCAGGCTTGGGCTGGTGTCATGCTTCTTTAGAGCTGCAAGAAAGCTTCTCAGGGTCATCCGAGACGCCGGTGGGGGAACCCAACTCAAGACTCCTCCGAGCTCGTTGACATCGAGGTCAAGATCCGTGAAGGTTAATCCTTTTGGCACTCGGCGGGTTAGCTGTTGCAGAAGAACGATGACAAGGACGCTGTTTTGCAACACTGACATACACTGACAGGCCTGTCGCACTGGCAATCGCGTCGAAAAACTCAAAAAAGGCCGGCGTGCGGTGCTCCACGGTCTCTGATGCCGTGTGGATGAGCAGATGTGTCGTCTCCTTGTGATGGCCGTTGCGGTGTCTGCACTTTCCGGCATACATTCATAGCGCCCCTCTGAAACAGTGCCTTGCTTGTGCACTTTTCGGCGCTTCTTCCAACTACCACCGTAGCATCAACACCATGCGCACGAAGCTCTGAGGTCCCGACATTGGCCGGGGTGTTCGGGGGAACCTGGGCTGCTCCGACCCCACAATCACTGCATGGCACAATTGAACAGACCCGATGATGCAACAGTGGCCGGAACTAGGGCTGCCACATCGTACTCCACCCGGTCACTGGGAATGGAGACCAACAAGCTCTTGTTGGAGCTGTGGTTCTGCTCGTCCAGGAAGCCCAGGTAAATCCTTGCTCGAGGGCCCCGTACGACTGTGGACCTACTACTATGACTCCGGAGCTTCAACTTCAACATTAGTCGTTGTAAGTAAACCGCCAAGGCCGACAAAACGAGAGAAATGACATGGGATCTGCAGGACTGAAACCCAAATCAACAACAAAAGCTATCATACCCCTGGCATCACCTGACATTCCTGCTCCGCACTGCCAAGTAGCTCATACGTCGCAATCTCTCCCAGAACCTAATGTGCCGTGCTGGGTCTTGGGCATGGAGTTGTGTGAACTTGTAGATACTTGTAGCATAAGTCCCGATCTCAGACCGGGTGAGAGCCTAAACTTCATGTTTGTCAGTGAGGCCGCAGACTCCCGCAAGACCCAGTAATGCTGAAGCAGCAAACCAAGTGAGAACACTGCAGAAGAAATGCGACCGCAACATTGTCATTGCCATTGTTATTACCGTAGCCATCGTCATCGCCATTGTTATCCTCGACATCAGCAATCAACATCAACATCATCATGGACGTCATGAGCGACCATGCCCCCCCTCCCCACCCCTCCACAGAGGTCAACTACATACACATGGAAGTATATGCGACAAGTCGAGGGTCGGCACAGTGCTGCCCGGAATCTTTAGGAAAACACCGCAAAAACCGATGCGAAATGCCCCCATCCCCCCATCTCCCCAGCAATGCACAAAACACAACACAACAAGAGAAACACAACACACAATCCGCATTGGCATGGACATCATGACATCATCACACACACACACACACACACACCCTCAACCCTGCACAGAGCTGAGATACAAATGGAAGTCTAAGCTGGCATGTGCAAAAAGTCGGGAGTCGGCAAAACACCGTAAAACCGTTGCGACAAGCGGCACACACAGGAAAACACTGAAAAAAAAGATGCGCAATGGAGAGCTCTGCACTATTCTGCACTTTTTGGTACAGTGTAGCCGTTGGGCTGTCGCATTTTTTGCTTCAAAACACCGCAAAAACCGATGCGAACACAAAACGCAAAATCAATTACCACCCCGCGCGGCGGCAGACGCAAGTGCTGCCAACAACAACAACAACCACCACCACAACCACAACCACAACCACAACCACAACCACAAGAACAACGACAGCCACAACCGCGCCCGCGCCCACTCCAGCCCATGCCCACGCCCTCGCCGTCTGCCGTCACCGTCACCACCACCATCAGCATCATCAACTCCAACACCACTAGCATCAGCATGTACAGCCAGAGTCGTTGGTCTTCAGCAGACCTACTGAGTACAGGTGAGAACTGTCCAACGGTGATTGGCAAATGGCGCCAAGTAGCTGGCGGGCGCTGCCAAACCAACTGGCCTCCCAACTCCTCCTGTGAGAGAGGCACACAGAGCTTCTCAGCAGCAAAATCCCGAAACCTGCGGAGCCAGACAATTTCCATGAGATCCCTACACATTAGTTATACCCTGAGGCCGTGGACTTTCCTCAACCTGATTCTGAGATGAGATCATGCCCTTCCGAACCCTGAAATTCCCAAGGTCGTCTCGCGCTGGCCCCTGAATGGTTACACTCCCGGACTTCTCCTCCGCACAAGCTGTGCCCGTTTACAAGAAGACCTCGTCGAACCTGAAAGCCTCCACCTCAAAAACCATGACTAAAGACGTTTTGCCCTTGGCTGCTGGCACTCCGTTACACGCAAACAAAACATTAACAAGTTATAAACCGCTGCAGGCCATCCCGTACATGCCCATTCAGCCCTCGCACCTCATCCAGGTCAAGGTCCAGGAAGCTCAAGCTAGGAACAACGAAGCGAAGAGAGGCCTGCATATTGGCAACAAGTTGAAAGCCGTGAAAGCCAACACACACGCAGATCAGCAGCCGCAGCTGCCCGTCACGCATCCCAGGAAGGCTCACAAAAAGCCAACACGGAGCAAAGCAAGTCCCTGTGATAGTTAAACTGTTAGTTGGTTTGTAGCTCGGAGTTCGGTCTTGCAGACCAACATGCCGATAGCATCGACTATGTTCGCAGTCCGTTTAAAGCCTACTACGATTTTGCTTGTTTCCCAGCTTGAGTCGGAGTTGCGGCACCATGAGACCGCGTCAGTGGCACAGCCAGTCGCAACTCCGTTGCGCTGGAGTCATCGTGCTCCAAGAAATTGACATCACGCTGCTTCTCAAGAAGGTTTGCATCTTCCTCGCATAAGCTTGTCATGCTTATCACACGGAACGCCCCAACTCCGGAAACGCAAAGGTCGGAAGGTGCGCCGCTCCGCTGACAATTGCTTACCGATCAGACAAGACTTGGGGAAAGCATGATGCTGCAGACGCCCGAAATACCCGACTAGCAGTCGGGTTCGCGCCGAAATAAACTGAGAATTATGCACGACACACTACACACATACTCCGCAAATGCTCGGAAGCATGCTTGCAGGCTGCGTGCATGCACAGAGTTTGCGTGTGCATCAACTGCGGCCTCCTCTAACGTCAAGAAGACCGGGGTCGACTGCTCCACGAGGACCGACTTCGTGTAGACCAAGAAATGAGTGTAGAAAGGTCGTCCAGACGTACCTGCACTGTGGGATTGCCTTATTCCCCACCCTCCGTGTGGGGTTTTTAGATTTTGAACAGCCGTAGCCCTGAAAGCCACAGTGCACCAACGGCCGTTCCGGAGAGTTGTAGCATCGTCTACCCTCGTTTGCGGCACTGCTAGCAGCGCATCGCTTGACGGATGCACTGTAGCAGCAGTGAACAGCTTGAGTTGCATAGGAAAGCTACTGATGCTGCCACTCCAGCAAGTCAACCAATGCGGGCAGCAAGAGACGACATGGCATTGTACGTGCTATACTGGGCTATTCGCATCTTCGGCCAAAGCTCTGGCTCTAGTCAATGAGTATTCCCATGAATGCCATGACGCGTTTATGAACAGTCCCGCACTTTTTGAAAAGCACTGACGATACAGTAGTTGCAGTGCAGTACTCTGCAGCTATGCCTCGGGGTTGGGGGGAGCGAAGGGATTACCAGGAACCCGGAAGAAGCTGGAACAGGGCCCACATAGACAATTCTATGTTCATGGAACGACGCCACCTTTCAATTCAAGCACGCATTACTGCCCGCCAGTCAACGACCCCGCCTTCTGGGATGGTGACCACATTAGTACCTCGGTCGCTCACACAAGCAGCCCAGCCTGAAATGGGCGAAGCGTGAAGCTGACACTGCAAGGCTCGACAGTGTATTCAGCAGACGCCATAAGGAGTCATGCAGCCCTACACGGATTCTCAGGATTGAGCAACTCCGAGCTGCAATGACTTTGACTCGCGGGGACTTTCGGACTATACCGCGGCAAGCGGCCGACATCAGTCAAAGTGTTGTAGAGGATGGTGTCAGAGTCATCTTCGTCGGAATCTACTGCCGTGTCGTTGCTGGCATTCACGTCTTCAACTTCTGTCCCATTCTGCGAAGCACTTGCAGTTGTGTAGCTGACCCTCAGCTGCAGTTATTGTATGGCAGGGGCATGACACGATGCCATGATGCACTGCATGAAGAACTGCGCGTCGTCTCTGTGCCTTGCATCGCCGAGGCTCCAGATGCGGTTCGCACCAGTAGCACTTGTCGCCAAATAGACGACATAGCCTTGCACATTGGTGACCTGGGGCAAGGCCGCAATTCAAGTAAGGATCGCATGGTTTGTGCCTGAGTATCAGAGGCCCGGGCCAGACTTGGAGGAGTCCAGCTGAGATTGCCGCCCACTTCATCCTTGCGCGAGCATCACAGGACTGGTCTTGCCCGAGCATTCTCAGACACGAACACTTCCATAAGCATCAGTTCGAAATACCTGAAGCCTCGAAGTGTTCGCAAAGAGCTCTTCAAGCACTTCATGCATGCAAGTCGCTAGGTTCAGATCTTGTCCCACGAAGTCTAAGTCGGAGACACTGGCATCCTGGTCAAAGATCCTGTCGAGGGCTTGTGTTCAATGGGTTGAGCCTGTACGAAGCGAAGCAGACTAGAGGAGCGCCAGACCAAACATTCAATTGCCCAATCTCGACACCCAAGCCGCATCGTTGCTGCAACAGGATCATATCTGTCTGTCGGATGCCCAATGCAGGCACGTCAAAGTTTTACTGGCTCAAGGTGCCAAGCGTCCAACAGCTTGGACACGACAGTTCCGGGAGGGGCATTGGCTTTGCCTTGCAGGCTTCGGGCACAGGTCGGCTTCAAGATCGTGTCCTGTGAGACGTGGGCGTGCTCGCTTCCTCCAGAGCCGACCTTTCAGGGATCTGCGCTGGCAGGGGCAGTGCCGGGAGGTGCGTGAGAATCTGTGAAACTTGAGAGCAGAGCGAAAGCTCGGAAGGCAAACGAATGCAGTGAGCCTTGTATGTGTTGTGAATCGGAAGGCAAGCTGTTATCAACACGGTTGATAGACAAATCTAAGCCAAGCCTGCACTGAACGATGCATCGCAAAAAGATCGTTTCTGAATGCGAGAAATAACCCTGAAACGCTTTATTACCCTGCTGCAGTGGACGTGGAACAGTCTTAGACAAGGCTTCCGTCTTCAGTTGTGCAGATGTACACATGGCTGTGTTGCCTGATAGCGGTTCTGCTGCCTATTCTGACCCAAGGAAGAGGTGGGGGTGGCCTCAAGGCAGGCCTCCTAATCGAGCACTTCCTGATCAGGGGGTTCCCCCCTCAGGGGACCCTGAAGTTTCCTTGGACCCGAACGAAATCTGTAAACGACAACTCCCCAAGCATCAAAAAATGGAGCTAGCTTGTAGCTTTCGTGACTAAGTGGAGTCTTCGACCTCTCGGTGTCACGCCAACGACGCGGGCCTGGAAAAGACCAGGAAGTGAGTCCAAGGTTGTAACGTCGTCTCGGCGGCAATGGACCTTAGCGACTGACTTGCCGCTCACAAGGATTCCTACAGCAACCTGCAACCTTGATCCTGGCTCTTGATATACGCGTCGGAGGGCCCGAAACAAGAGGCCTGCAACACAAAACTTCGAGAGAACTACCCTTCTTCGGTGTATTTACAAGCAGAATTTAGTTTCGGAAAGACAGCTTTGATAAGTCTTTCTGCGCGAGGCGGAACACCATTCACGCGACTGAACTTCTCTCACATGTACATGTTGCTTGTTACCTGAGTCCGAAAGCTCGAGAGGTTGGTACTGCCCACACACTGGAACATGTTCCTTGTTCTGAATGCTACGACTGGTGGCTACGACCCAGGTCGTGGGTTGTGCCTGCAAGACTGCAAGGTGGTTTCCAGGCGTATCGCCAGCCAAGCCTTGCATCTAGCGGCCACCTCAAGGCACCCGTCGTGCCCAGCAGCTGGCGACACCTGCGCATCTTGCACAGAATTGCGTCAGTCTCTGTACTAGCTTATAGGCTCTGAGTAGCAAGACAGTTCGGGGCCTAGGAGCGTAATCTAATTATCCACCACGCTCCTCGGTAAAGCCGCTTGACCTGCAACCCGTATATAACTTCTGGGATGTCCTATAGGCTTCTGGTCAAGATCACTTGACAACAGTCTGCGCACCAGAAGCGAGACGTTGTGGCATCCTCGGCTGACACACGTTCACGGCGAAAAATGTGCCACGGGAAGAGCACTCAGAGCCTTGTTGGCAAAACCGGGTTGCAGCTGAAGTATGGGAATCAACGTGCAATGAATCAAAGCTGCTAGCCTTCTGCTCATGTGCCCACACCCAGCTGCACCGCTAGTGTGCAGTCGTAGTCGGGCAGCACTCCCTCCCAGCTTGATTCAGATACCCCTCCACTTCCGCCCAGGCACGCTTGCATTGGCCATGTCGCTCTCCTCGCCTAAGCATCACGAGCGCAGTATCTGTCGTTGTTGCTGTTGGGAGGCACCAGCTTTGCAAAGCAGTTGAGAAAGAAACTGTTGAAAGGAACTGGATCCACAAAAGCTTGAGAAAAGGGAGCAGGATGGCCAGGTCATGTCGGTGCAACCAACTAGTAACGAGACATGATGAGCTCAGGCAGCAGCTCCAAACGTATGGGACCATATTGTCCGAAAGGGTGGGGCTGCTGCTGGTGTTGCTCTCCTGGCACACGCATGGACTTGAAGGGTTCTCTTTTGGCAGCTTGGAAACGACAGAAACGGGCGAGAACGTGCAACTGGGAAAACTGTGCTGTCGCCTGGACCTGGGACCTAGTTGCGCGTATCATCAGCACCCGAAGAACAGTGCTAACGCTGCGGCGTCCTCGTCGCTGGTGTCAGACCCGTCACAGCTGTCAATCCTGGTGTCCGCGATGACTCTGGCGATGTAGATATTGTACTCGGAGATGAGACCTTAGATTTCGCAGCATTGGAATCCACCGACAGATTTGTTAGCCAGCCTTCCTTATCATTTTCCCCAGCATATGGACACCGTCTTACAATGTCCCGCACATCAACATACCCTGAGCCGAACACGGAGTTGTGTCCATCTTCCCTGCTCCTCTTTGGGCAACTCGTTGACAAAATCGTGCAGCGCCCGATGATCCTATTTGGGACACGACTCATAAGAAACGACGAGCCCGAGACAGTCCCAACTCCTCATCAAGTCCGCACCCTCTGCCGGAAGCCACTATGAGAAATGGAAGCTAGACTGTATAGACCTCCAAACTTCTGCCAAAGTGGCTATCGTCTGCTGGCGCGTCCCAGAGCAGATCCCCGCCTAGCTCATCCCTGTCCAGGTCCTGGATTTTCAGCTTCCAGATGTTGCCATGCTGTCCCACAAATGCTACAAAATGCATCAACACGAACATACTCTAGCAGCCGTCTGAACCGCCGCGAACCACGCTTAGGGTGTGTGTTTCTTGGAATATTGCCTCCAGACTTCATGACGAAAGAAGTCGGGTTGGGTCAGGCTGCTAGACCTCCAGTAGGTTCCGCAAACCATGAAAATGTCACCTCGAGCTTGAGCTTGTTCGAAAGCTCTGCAATAAACAAATCAGAAACAAATCCTGGGCAAACAAACCCCACAAGCCTCAATCCGGTATAGCTTTGCGAAATGCCTTGATTCAGAGTCTTGCGGGGCCAGCCCCTATGCCAAGACACCAGATCAGGAAAGCGTAGGTTTTGGACTGGTGCATCCCTGAGGTCAGAGTGTGGCTGAGGCAAGCAGCCAATAAAGCGTGCCCGGGACTGTTCGCGAGGGCTGCTTGCAATGCTGGGGTTGCGGGTGTCGGATTGACGGTTTTTGCTGCTAGGTAACAGGGATGAACTTGCTAGAGTATGGAACGTCTTGGGCTTGGGGTTGAAGGAACGGCTCGGTCTCATCTCCTGAAGCATGAAAGTTTGAAGAAGTGATGGAAGCTTACGGAGCAGCACAACCGGATGGAACGGAGACTGCGTGTACAAACTGCCAATCACTCCCTGCCACACACTTGCAAAATCTCGCCCCTTTTGTCCACCGCTCTGCAAAGAGCAACTTGCATGCTCAGCGTTTCACGTTGACAAAGCCGGTCTTATCTCCTCTTTTAAACGGGTACCCATGCTGTAGCATGAAGTCATGTAGCGGACGTTTGTACAGCGATCTTTTCACTGCTGGACTCAGCCACAGAAACTCCTGAACAACAGAGCGGTCCAAGAAAGGATATCGAGATTCCATACCCAAGGCTCCGGCAATGGTTTCCTCTTTCATCAAGAAGTTTCGTTGCCTTGCAAAGTAGAAGTCTGGCCACGGAAACACAGACGACAGGTCGTCGGGAAGCATCTCAGTAGGATCAGTCTTGTATTGTGAAAGGATTTCATCACCACCCGCTCCAGACATGAAAATTCTCCCTCCCTGCTCTTTGCAGCTCTTGAAGATCTTCACGAGCGCCACTGCTGCCTGATCCAGCACAACTCCATAGTCTGAAAACCTGTGCTCATTGTAGGTGAATGGCTCTGCCCACCGAGATATCCAAACCTGATTCCGGCTGTACTCAAACTCATCCATCGGTATGAAATGTCCCTTCGACGAGGAGCCATGCAATCTGAGCCGTTGCCTGATCACGGTCACGTTTTCGGATCCGCGGATTGTGAAGGTGTGGTGCGGCACATTCTGCAAGGCCAACGCTAGGTGCACACCTCCCGAGTCATAGCCATGAGACAAACCCGTGCAAAGCTGCCAATTCAAGTCAAGTGTACGTTTTGCGATTGCTTTTTCAAAAGCAAACTGCCAGTCCGACGTAGAATTTTTGAACTGCGTCAGGTTCCAGTTGAACAGCGGAAATTGTTTGAAGAAAGGCCAAACTGCACAGTCGCAATATACACTGCAGTTCCTGCGATGACCATTCCAAGCGGAAGCGCACAAGCCTTGCAGAGAGTTTCTCTGCATTGAACGCCAGTTCCAGCGCTGTAGCTCGTCAAAGGAAGCAACAAAGAGCGTATTCGGATCTGCCATGAAAATCTCAACTGAGGCATCAAATCCCAAGCCTGTCAGTGCGGATCTGTATGTGGCGACTGCAAATCTACCGAGGGTGCCAAAGGCAAAGAAAATGGGTTTGGTGCCGAACGGGTCTGTCAGGAAGGCAACTGTCTCGGTCAAAAAGTCGACGATGACAACTGCGAATTCTCCGTCCAATTTGTTGGCCATATTTGCCGCCCCCCACTTCTTGTAAGCAGGCAAAAGACCTTGACCATCGGATGAAATGTTCTGACCCGGCAGCAGGGATCGCCAATTGTAGATCTCGCCATTGAATACAACGGCCACTTCCACACGTCCGTCTGCACCCGTGGCAACGAGAGGCTGGGGCACCAAGCTACCCGTCATCCACAAAAGATTATGAAGCAGGAACCAGCCATCGTGAAAGAAGGTGTTGGTCGAGTCCGGTCCTCGTAGTTTGCTCAATGTGTTGGCAGCTTCCAGACTCGCCTGATCTGTCTCAAAGTTGCCGACAATGAATGAACATGCACGTATCCAAGTTACTTCGTGCAGACATGCGATACAGAAGATCAGCCACACGAAGACTGTTGGTCGCCATTGGCAGAGAGAGGACATGACTCGGCCTCAACTGGAACTTGGGAGGTATGAAACAACTTACAACAGTTGCAGAGCAAGATCGCTGTGCTACGTTCAGTCCACGTCACCACGGATCTCCGTAGGATAGCTGCAGATCTTGGCCCGAGCTACCCAGAATCTCAAGACAGCTCAGATTGCAGAATGCTTTCCGAGCCAACGATAAGGCCCAACAACACTTCAACACTTAGCCGCAACCCTAGAGCAGCGATCCGATTTTTTGTTCACCCTAATGCCTCATCCAGCCCTACTCTCTGGACACATCAGGCGCTGAATGCAACCAAACTCTCAACAAAGTATCCGACCACAATGACACAGCAAACCTTCAATCCTGATCACCTCATCCCGAGCCAGATGAAGGTTAGTGCGAGTGTTGGAGCTGGTTTTGCTTCACTCGCTTGCTCCACCTGTCTTGATCCCGTCCCTTAATTCCTGATGTACGCATCGACCTGAAATCCCAGGGATGCTTGAAGGCCCCGGACGTATCGTTGAGGATCAGCGCAGTCGGAGTCGTCTGCTCGGCTAGGCTGGACCTACACACACGGCCAAGCGGTGTTTCAAGGAAGCTAGAGACTGCAGAAAACCCCTGTAGCCGACGAAGCCAGTTCATGTCCGGGCTATCATTGATTCGCAGTGTCGTTTACCCTCAAATCAACTACCATCTGTCTTCCTCTTTCTCCACAGCGATGACCCAGTCAGATGCAACACATAGACAGTGTCGCTTGGAGGATGTGCTCCGTTGCCATCTATACAACAGATTTGGGTTGATGGTGGCGCATCCGAGAGTCTCGGATAACAGGGTTGACGAGCTTTTACGACCAATGACAAATCTGAGGGAAAGGCAATCTTTGATAGAACGCCACCTGCAATCCCTGGAGAGTCTATGTTGGGTCGAGCAACAAACCACCCAGACGGAAGTCGAAGTTTGGCATGGTGCTGGAAGTGGGTGAACGTACATATATGCAACAGTATCCGGCCTTGTCCATACTGGGGGAAGCGTAAAATCTAACTAGACGCTCATGCAGCAATTGTGCGTGCCTCGTCTCGGGCCACTGAGTCAGGACCCGGTCACAACTCGCTGCCATCAAGGCCGTGAGTAAAGGGACAGACGCAAAGCGAGCGAGGAGAGAGAGAGAGAGAGAGAGAGAGAGAGAGAGAGAGAGCGAGAGCGAGAGCGAGAGCGAGAGGGAGAGGGAGAGGGAGAGGGAGAGGGGAGGGAGAGGGAGAGGGAGAGAGGGAGAGGGAGAGGGAGAGGGGAGAGAGGGAGAGGGAGAGGGAGAGCTGGGGGAGAGGGAGAGGGAGAGGTGGCGAGAGAGGGAGAGAGGGAGGAGGAGAGAGGGAGAGAGGGGGAGAGGGGGGAGAGGGGGAGAGGGGGAGAGGGAGAGAGGGAGAGAGGCAGAGGGAGAGAGGGAGAGAGGGAGAGAGGGAGAGAGGGAGAGAGGGAGAGAGGGAGAGAGGGAGAGAGGGAGAGAGGGAGAGAGGGAGAGAGGGAGAGAGGGAGAGAGGGAGTGAGGGAGAGAGGGAGAGCGGGAGAAAGGGAGAGAGGGAGAGAAGGAGAGAGGGAGAGAGGGAGAGAGGGAGAGAGGGCGAGGGAGGGAGGGGGAAATGTAGAGTGAGAGGGGGAGGCGGAGAGGGAGGCGGTACAGCGAGGGTGAGTTTGGAAAAACAATGGACTTTCGCCTGCATGGAAGAAGGTATGTTGTCGTTGTAGCCCCCCACGCCACATTAGCACAGAAGGGATGACGAGCCCTAGGTCGGTTTGCGAGCGAACATTTTTGAAACAAACCACAAGGACGTCTGCTGCTGGCCCTTCGCGATGAAAGGGCTTGAGCAAGCAGCCCTTCGATGCTACTAGTAAGGCAATCGTCGTAGCGAAGCCGGAAGTGCGACTCTGGAGGATCAAGCCTCGAAGCTCCGAACTCTCAGAGTGCGCCAAAAATCTTTGGGTGAGTTTCGTTATTGGGGAATGAGCAGGAAGCACATTGACACGAGATGTCGGATGCCTGCAAGTAAGCTAGAGGATGTGTTGCTGGCTCGCGCTAGTCGCGCCTAGCCTGTGCACGGAATGAAACTAAAAGCTGAAGGACAGAGGTCCAACCCGGGCCGGGAATTGCAGATATGTCGACATCCGTATCTATGTCTACACATGTCTCTCTGGTTGTGTGCATATGTGTATGTATATATATATATATATATATACATACATATACATATACACACAAGCAAGTCTATAGACGATCTGTACATCTGTACCTCCACAATATCTATAGAGCTGTACATGCATATGTATACATATATATATATACACGTATATTATATATAACCTATCCATATCCATATCTGTATCTATACTTGTATCTGTATATACATATTACACATCTATACCATACATGCCGAAAAATAACTGCATAATACCTATACATGCTCTATCTATCTATCTTCCTATAGGCCCGATATACAACGTACTTGTGCATATCGTGTGTATACATAATATATGTGTATATATATATATATGTGTTTATTTGCTGATGCATTTATACACAAACATACATGCATATTCTGCATATTATTCTGCTTCGGAAAACAAACGATGTAGTCGAGTTTACCTTTGACGTTCCCAGACGGCCGACCATACCCCTCCACCCACCCACCCACCCCTGGCAGTCCCAGAACACAATGCCCCATTCAATAAGACCTCGATCCCTCATCAAACTGTGTTGAAGGCGTCCCCCCTTGACAGCATGTTCTCAACCGACCTGGCCTGGTGTAGACAGAGAGGTGTGTGAAGTCACCTATCCAAGTGTTGGCCGCGACGGAGCGTTGAACCCGGTCCTGCCGTCGAACAACGTCAGCTTCCATGTGCTTGCGTGTTCCTTTATTTAAGGTAGCCACACGTGCGTAGGACCAGAGCGATTGAAACACGAGGAGGAAACCAAGTTCAGGGCTTCAGCTCCGAAGCGCAAGTAGCATCCTCGACGCATACAAAGGTAACACCAAACTGCACCTCGTCGGACGTTTTGCCGGCGTCAGAAGTGAAGGTCAGGTCAGAGACCTTGGCTGATCGCTCGGGCCCTCCAACTCTAAGAACGTCACCGCTAGCTCCTCCGAACTCCATTTACTTATTGTGAAAAAGCCGCAAATCGAAAACCGCTTAACTCCAGATTTCAGCCCGCCCCAATTCTCGGCAAGCCCGTTCAGCGATGCAAAGAAGCCTCCGTAGATGATACCCGAGCGGCGAGTATAGTTTCACCAATCTGAGAGCGAATCTCCTGGCCGCGACATGTCGGTAAAGCTCAGGCTTGTTTTTTTTGCTTTCCGGGCGTCGAAAGTGTCCGGAGAAAGTCCTCTGCCCCTGAAATGCACGACCTAGACATTTGCCTCGTGCATACATGCCAAGGCTTCGGGAGGCAAGACCCCACAATGGGCGAACAGTCTGGAGACCAGAAGTACGATTCAAAAGTTCTGTGAGACCCATGAGGCTTGTGTAAATTCAAGACATCTATAGAGATCCGTTGACTTCGTTATGAGCAGTTGTTCTTTTCTTGGTTCGCGCTCCTAGCTTCAAGCAGGTGAGTGCTGGGCAGTCGGAGGCTCCTCTGAATGCCGAGCAAGTTCAAGCCGTCGAAACTACGGAGCCCAAGCAACTGTCCACGCTACAAACACTTGACACCCAATCCTTGCTTTCTTTGCCACATTGAGAACCAAATATACGTCTGAAACCTCATGCAAGACAGCAAGAAGGCCGAGATACGCTAGGACTCCCATAGGCCAGCTTGATCTGCAAGGCCTCCACCTTGGTCCGTTATTTCGAGAACTACGATTGTATCCGACGCTAATGAAACGGGCCGGGAAGGCACAAGAAACAACAGCAGCAACAACAACAAAACAACAACAGGGAAGAAGGTTTTAGCCGAAACTTCCGCTACTGAGCGGTGTTTAGGAGCAAAATTCTGAGACACGTATGCAAGCCCCAAGATGCAGCCTGGAGGCAAATTGCATGTCGATGGGTGGGAGAAAGCTCACCGTGCCACCAATCTGCGTTTCATCCAGGTCATAGTCAGTGAACTGGATGCTTGAAGTGCTTGCTTCCACGTCCTCTGACACCAGTGCTCCAGAGCTCAGGCTTCGTCGCGAACGAGAGACGAGGCTAAGAGAGGGTCGCAAGACGAATGCCGAACTACAGCTGGTACGATAAAGCAACACTTTGCAGCAGAAACGACTGGAAAGTTCCAGACCAGGAAGCGAAGGGTGATCGGATGAAAAACACGGATCGGCATTGCTCCGGCGAGCATCACAGGTTTTGGGACTCTTGAATATGGCGACAGTTTGTCCCATTGCGGTTTGACATCTGTCCACGATTATTATGACGAAGAACGAAGCACCCCACTTGCCACATCTTCGTGGATCTCCTCTTGGCTGCCGCAGCAGTAACACTAGATAACAGTAGAAGTAATACGAGCAACAATAGTACGATGTGGAGGATTTGATCTTGTTGCTGCTATTGTTTGCCTTTGGCGGTGGCGATGGCGTGGAGGTGGCGGTGCGGGCGGTGGACTGGTGGTGATCATTGCAACGTTGCTTTCTGTTGGTGGCGATGGTCGTCGTGGTGCTGCCGGAACTGCTGAGGCGCCAAACTGGCCCTGTCGACATCGTCATCGTCGTCAGGAGCAGCATAACGACATCGCCATCAAGATCATCATGGTCTGCGTCATCATCAGCATCATGAACGAAAACCTCGATCATCACCAACACCAACACCCACAACGGAAACAACAACAACAACAACAACCACAACAACCACAACCGCAAACACAACCATAACCACAACCTCCACCACCCCCCCCCCCCACAACCACCGCAAACATCACAACAACCACAACCACAACCACAGCGACTGCGACACCACCATCTTCAACGGCATCTTCTCCTGCGCCAACATCATAGGATGTGGCACGAAACCTGCAGACTCTTTGAGAGAGAAACGTCGAGACAGTGGCAGCAGCGGAAAGCAACCAATGCTACCCCACTGGCACGAGCTGAACACGAAGCACAAACTGCGACAACAACAGGACGACATGCGTCGTGGCACCTCCCATGTCCGCATGCACCCATGTGACCAAATGCGACCAAAATTTCTTCCGTTATAAGGTTATAAGGTAGGCGTGGCAAGCGACCTCGACTCGTCATCATGTTCTACATGAGGTCGAGTGACTGTGATCTGCGCCGCGGCTGGAGTGGACTGGTCTGCGAAGGACGTCCGGACCTTGCCCCGAAGCACTGGCCAAGTGGGACACTGCTGCCGTAGATGACGGTGAAGCGAGCGAGTTTGTCAAGAAGGGTTCCGATCTTGGGAGAAGCCCTGCACCGCAAATGAACTTGAATTCGGTATTGAATATTGAAGATTGCATCAGTGGATACCAGTACACAGTTTCGCAGGCCATAAACTGCCAGAACGTCGCCAAGGCACGTAGACAAAGAGGTGAGTGAAGTTGGACAGGTCAGTCTCCTCAGTTTCACCGGCACTTATTGCCCCCTCCGCCTGATAACTCTATGACGCTATGAAAACCACAAACAAAAACCATATAGGAAATAATCAATACCAGATCCCATGGCCGACCAAAAAAATGAAACACAAGAGAGAAACAAAGAGAGAGAAAGAGAGAGAGAGAGAGAATGCAAATCAAAGCCGTATGGGAGCAAAATCAAAAACCAGTGTAACATCCCTTCGAGCGACTTAGGACGGCTTGCATGTGAGTGTTTCGTTGTGCAGGCTCAAAAGTGCTCGAAGCTGCGGTGTCAGCACATATTTGCTCGGGGACGTGCTAGAAGGAAGAGCGCGATCCTCGTTGCGTTTTACAGTGGTCTTGAGCACATTTTGAAGCAAGCGTTCAAGGCAAACTTTGTTTGGACGACAGTCTCACGCTTGTTCGCTTGGACGGCCAGTGGAGTACGAGCGACTAAACCCAAGCGAGATCAGCATCAGCATATACCCAGCTAGAACCAAATTGACGATACTCTGCCCCAAACATTTTCCATTGTGAGTTCCATGTGTTATCCATGTGTTGTTCAACTGCTTAGGCGCTTTTTTGCAAATTTCTTCTTTTCTGTGGAGATCTACGGGACCTGGAGACCCCATGTTCTATGTCTCCGGACCCAACCATGTGTGGCAAAGCTTCTGGCGACAGAAGGTAGCTGGTGAGAATCGTGGGGGGGTCGCCGGTGAAGGCCGAGATCTCCTCGATGAATCGCCCTGGCAACTGGAAACTTGCAGCTTGACCTATGTTACAGAGGCTCGAACAAAGACTCTCCCGCCTCTGACGTAGACCAGTGACGTTGTCAAGGTCCTGCACACGACTGCTTGAGCTTCAAAATCGCCCAGGCTTGCTTCTCAAGCCAAGTTGCACGGTGGTGGGCAGTGCGGTTGTTGCCCCAACCTGCACATCTCCGTGCCAACCGCTGGCAGCTGCAACAAGAAGTACCATGCCGTACCCTGTCCGCCTGCAACGAGAAGTTGGTCCCGTTGCTGTCGTTACTGTCGTTGTAACTTTCATTGTCCTCGCCCTCGAGCGCACCACCCTGCATGCTGTATGACAGGCAGAGACAGCGGCTGTGAAGACCTGTTGAAACGCGCCTGAGCAGCGGGTGTCTCTGGCGATGCATTGAAGGAGTCGCTTGTTTCGCTGTCATTGGACCTGCTGCCATCGCTGTCGTTGGATTCACTAACGTTGCCCGTGTCGTCATCCGACTGGTTGGTGCCGTCACTTGTGTCCTAAGCTGCGGCAGGAACCTTTTGAAGCTCAGAGGGCCCGCGGCAACCAAACAGCACGAAGCTTATGATGTTGTCCAAGACACAGGGGCGTCCGAGTCATCAGAGCCGTTGACTGTAGTAGCTGGCACAGTGCTTGTCGAAGTACTTGTTATGGTGGATACTGTCACCGTGGTCACGGTGGTGGACGTGATCGGGGCAACGGACTCTTCCTGAAACGCGTGTCACGAAGCAACACGCTCAAGCTCATAGGCAACAGCTCTTTCAGAACAGCTGCAATCACCATGTCCTCCGAACTTGCCGTAATATGCTAATCTAGGAGTGTCGACAGGTGCTTCAGCTTTGTCTTCTGACTGTCGTGGGACATGGCAAACAGAAGCCTCAGACATGTTCGTGATGTTCGTGGTTGTAGAGCTCGCGGCTCCGTAGACCACGTCCACCCAGCCGAGGTAGATGGCGTAATGCCTTACCGAGATATATGAATCCGTGGCTGCGGAAACCCAAAGACTCTGCAACCGCCACTCCAGAGCAGAGGATCGAGACTTAACGTAAACCGATCCCTCTGCGACTGGGTGCGTGATCTGCGTCAAGTCTGACCTTGGCGGCGGACCATCTGAAAAAAAACAAGCTTGAAATATGGGAGGGGAGGGGTGGACAGTCTGCGCGCTCGCAAAGCCCGACGTTGCTTTGGACACTCCAAGGTTGTGCTGCCGAACTGCCTCATCATCCCAAACCATAATCATGCCATGAATACCAGCGATGACGAGCAAACGATGGTAAACGCGGCCTTCACCTCCACTTCTGAAGCCTGCTAGTAATACTAGTGTCACCAATACACGGTGTAGCTGCTTGTCCTACTGCACAAGCCACCGAGCGGCGTGTTCCCCGTCAAATTCCACGCCAATGGCCCTCCGATGTCCGTAGCATCCAGGTCTAGATCTTGGAACACTGCCTGTGACTTTCAGTTTTAACGCTGCAGAATCGGCAAGAAAACTGGAAAAGGTCTGTCCAGAGGAGCCGTCCAGTGAATCAGTGTTGCTTTGCATTTCGATCGAGCCCAGTTCGGACACAGCTAAGCCATGGGTAACCCCTAGAAAGGGGAGGGGTGGGAGATTGTATGATGGATTCATGGTTCAGGTATGTTCAGGTCCCCCACCCAACCCAAATAGGCCGCTCAGGTGTTTCGATCAGCTCGCGATGCACCTAAGCCCCACCCCCCCTTTGTCCGTAGGTTCCTAGGGGATCCGCTTGTGAGCCCCGCTTCTCATCAGTTTCACGGGGCCCTCGCAGCTGATCTAGTCAGACTATTGCATGAGGCTGATATCAGATCTCGTGCACTTCGCCAAGCTTGAGGCATGCGCATGTGTGTCCTAATTTGACAAGCTCGAGAAGGCTCCGCATCGCTCCGCCTCCCTCGCTGTGAGGCCCTTGTCGACGACTTCCACAAAGGCCGGCGTCGTCTGCTCGACTAGCTCCTGAGCTCAACGGCTTCAGCTCAGAAGGCCTCCTCTCCCAAACTCGAAAGACCACCAACATACAAGGCCAAGGGCAACACAACAAACAGCACAGTGCACAAGGCAGAGAGCACCAAGCTGACCTGGTTGGAGCCGGGTAAGATCAGCATCTAGGTTCGCTGCAAGTCGACAGTTAATAACGGTGTTACGAACAACAGCAATGCCACCAGCCAAGCATTTCAAGCGAGCAGCGGACACAGTGTACACGACGATGTGGCTGAAATCATCAACCAACGTGTTCGAATCCAGATCCAGCGAGGTCCTCGGGGCTGCGGCTCGGAAAAAAAGAGACTCCATGCTTGGTAGGACCATTCACTACTCAACTTGTGAGGGAATGGCACCTGCTTCATGTCAAACGAAAGATGTTGTGTTCCAGGTGCCGTGACTGTGCGGGTTTCTCGCTTGCAAGTTCGCAGGCCCCCACACCTAACACGATCAGGATGCTGTTCTTGCGCTTACAGCATTTACGTTAAGCTATAGGCGAGAAGCATCCAGATCTGGCCCTCGTGCACCAAAACTACGAGGCGGGGCCCGTGTTTCGAAAGTAACATCTCGTTGAGTTCCCATACACTGCCAGCTCTGCAACCGCTGCGAGACTTAAGACATGCTTTTTGTGGAGATTCTGCCGCCGGGTGCACATAGCGATGCTGCAGAGGCCTGTATGTTCAATTCCCACAGTTCCGCATGCTGAAGAGATTGAAGAAAAAATCCCGGCGGACAGCCAACCCCAGGTCATGCATCGTAAACTTTGCACTCTACAGCCCAAGTCCCAGATCGACCCCACCACTCGGCATCGAGGACTTGCAGAAGCCATGCGTCAGATTAGAGGCCACATCGGAGCCGACCATTGAGCGCCTGCAGGGAGAAGCAAGCTCAACCTGCTTTCATCTTCGCCCGACTCCCAAACTCCCAGACCCTCCAATGAACACTCGTTACGGAACTCAATCCCAGCAACCCTGAGCCGAGCTCGTCCGTGGCAAGGTAGACGCGATAGGCGATAACCTCGTCCATCGACTCTGGCAAGGACCAATAAATGGGGCCTGGCCCAAGGACACTTCCTCACTTTCAAGTTCACCCTTTTGCTTGCCTGGCTTCTGAATTCTTCACACACGCTCCATATCTGCTCATCCCCACTCGTGGGTATTGAACACCTCTACTAGCAAGCCTATGGGCCATTGCCTCACGAGGCATAAATCTCAGGACCTAGGCTCTCAAGCTTCGTCCCCAGCACCTACCGCAAGTAAAGCTGCGGATCAGAAGAATTCTTCCCGCAAGCCTCCCAGTTCTCCCTCGTCTGCGTCTTGGTCGTAAAAGGCGATACCGGACACACTGGCAGAGTTGTCACGGAATTCGACCTTGAGAAGGTCTGGCTGGACGCTCGCAAAACTGTAGTTTCGTGACCGGACTAACCGGTGAAGGCCCAACATAAATGGGATCCTTCATTTCTCCACTGATGGCGTATGATGCCTGATCTTATCTGGCCACGCTTCTGAGGCTGTGAGCGCATTTCCTCTGAAACAGACTCATAAACTCAATCTGATGCTGCAGCTGAATCACCGCCTGTGGGGTCGTTGACAAAACCAGGCTGGACTCGGCGAAGACAGTGATGTGAGTATACCTCGCTGCAACTGCCCGGGCCTCTCTCAAAACATCTTCCGGATTCCAGCCCCTGTCCAGCGTCAGGGGCCACTCCTACTCGCAAATACACAGACACAGACACAGAGACAGACAGACAGACAGACAGACAGACAGACAGACAGACAGACAGACAGAGAGAGAGAGAGAGAGAGAGAGAGAGAGAGAGAGAGAGAGAGGGGGAGAGAGAGGGGGAGAGAGAAGGGGAGAGAGAGGGGGAGAGAGAGAGAGAGAGAGAGAGAGAGAGCGGAGAGAGATTGAGAGATCCATGATATAAAGATGTATGCTTTGCTTTGCAGGCTCTCAGGGGTCTGTTCGAAGCGTAACTACTTGCAGAATCTAGCCGCGGCTTGGCGAGCCGGTGTTTCCAAAAGCCATCAGGGGCCTGTATGCGGGGCTTGTCACCTGTAATGACACTTTCCCATGCCTCCCTCACAGCTTCCGGCAAAATGCTCCAATAATCACATTGCACGGCTGCTAGCTCCAGCCCCTCACTGGAACGGCGTCATGCAGCTTCCCAGTCGCCGTCCAGGTGTACAGAGGGACCTGCACTGGTCTTGCGCACCTCTCCTTCACAGCCAACGAGGTTTGCCCATTCAAGACTGTCTACCAGACCTGAAAAGGCACGGAGGGTTTCGAATTTTGGCGGAAACCCGTCCATCGCAAACCCGTCACTCCAGTCCGCAGCCGTCAAGGTCTCGAGTGTTTCGACGAGCGTGCATGTGCCGTTCTCTGACCAGAAGTCGTTGAGGCCGTTGCCGCAAACATCCGCCACGTCGAAACCCAGGGCCTCGAAGATGTCCACGACGCCCATCGTAGTAGACGGGTGAGCATCTCCTTGGGCTTCCGGGACAGAGATCGTGTAGTCAGCCTCAGCCGCCTTGCTGCCCAAGCCAAAAGGAAAGAAGTTCGTCGGCTTGCCAAGTCGACGCAATTGCTCGGGGAGTCTCTGAAGTCGACGGCAAGTCTTGTACGCCCCCAGTACTGTCAGGTGCCACACTTGGTGCCTCCAGTGACCTCTCGGTACGTCGCTTTCCGCTGGTGCATCTTGAAAAAGTGCACCCGACGCCGCCCTTGTACGCATCGACTTCCGGCACACTCGGCACATCCACGGGGCCACGACATCATTGGCTCTATAGGGCAAAGGTGGCAGGCCCGCTTGTACATGGCCCAGAGCGCCAGGGTGGTCATCTGCTCCTGCTGGAAGCAGCGGAAGTCATCCGACGCCCGCGTTGCCATCTGTCGCTCGGCCTCTTTGAAGACATGGTTCCACTCGGGCCGATGGCAACCAGCAAGTCCAGGCCATGTATCACCTTGTGCACTGAACCACTGCAAGTCCCAGGGGCAGAATGACACATTGACATCAACAGGCTAAGACGATCTCTCCGGGCGTAGGTCGCCAGTGTAGGCATTGCCCGCATCGAAAGCTGATGTGGGCATCCACTTCGGCGGGCCTCCTGGACCTGCTTCATCTCGGCATCGACGAGGCCACCCAAATGCACATAGCTGGGCGCACCTGAGTGTCAAGTCCAAGATCCGGCAGGGCAACTGAAGTTTTTCTTTTCGGAAACCAAAGGGCTCTCGCCGCCTTCGCGCCTTTACCTCGCATAGCCAAGATGATCGCCGTCTTCTTTGGCTTGAGGTTTGGGAGCATGCCCTGCCGCCTGGAAAAGTCAATGATAAGCGAGCCCAGCCGACTCACTTTGGCCAGAAGACGGCGGGGGTGGGGGCAGGGATCGCTCAGCGAGAAAGAGCAGTCGTCCGCCCACACACTGTCTCTGGCAGCAATCTTCTCTCCTCCATCTTGGCATGTGGAGTCCCGAACGGTCCCTGGTCCACGATGACCGTAACAGGAGTGAGTAGGTCCTCTGCCGAGGCATGTTCGTGCAAGGTGGTCAGAAATCTACTGAGCACAGAAGCATAAATCATGTCCGCCCAGCTGGAGCCTGGCCGGGAGCCAGCCATCGTTACACTGACTTTCTCATGGTTGCCATGTCTGGCGACAAACCAAGACCGGAACATCATGTCTTTGCCATGTGCCGCAGAGGCGGGCGCATGTCCGCGTCGCCCAGCATGCACTGTCGGAAGTCATTCATGTCCTCCGACTGCAGCCCGCAGGCACGGAAGCTGTAGGCCACCGCTCTGTCACTGTCCGCCTCAATCTGGCCCACTGCCAGCTCACGAATGACTCGGTAATACGCAATCTGGTAGTCGAGAAATATGACTGCTGCTCCTTGGCCCATGGCTTTCTGGCATCTCGATCAGGAAATCCTGCAGGTAGAGGGCAGGGAGCAGCACCGGCGCCTTCTTCCGAGCCCCCATCTGAAAGTCATGCAGTCCTTCGCCAAGAACCGGACCCGCACGATCCCGAAACATCCTGTGGAAGAGAGCCGCCTTGGTGACCAAGGGGAAAAGTGCTCTTGCCATTGGCGCAGGTGCCACCGCCAAAACTTCACCAGGGATCCCGTCCAATCCAGGCGCCTTGTTCCGCGGTGCCCGTCTCAGCGCCGCCTCCAGCTCGATATTGGTAGGTCGCTGAGGTGCCATGCAGGTTGTCCTCAATCGCCACAGTCCGGGAGTCATCAGCAAGGAGGGCCTCAGTCGTGATCACTGTGCCACACCCCTGCAGCCCAAAGTGCTCCATACATACCCGATCTTTGTCACGCGCAGTGGCCGCGTGAAGGCCACGCTCCTCTTTCAAGGCTGGCATTGGGCGCCACGGCCGCTTGGCCAAGCGGCCTCCTAACCCCACTTGCTTGGCCTTCCTCATCACGTCAACAAACTCCCCACCGTCGGTCGTGGCAAGACCTTGCAGGTAGGCAGCCTTATCCAGCCGTATGCCCAGCTTGATCTTACTGTTGGCAAACTTCACCGCCAAGGCAACCAACTCGTACAGGAGGTTATAATTGCCGCCAACAAGTGCAGTGCATTGCATGCTTCATCACTCTAGTTCGCGAATTTGCCTCCACTTGCGCCATCATCATGGTTGACATGTATAACCCACCATTGTTTCTACTCGTCTGCACTCGAATCGCCGTCATGATTCAAACATGCATCCGTAAGACGTAAGAGGATTGAATCAAAGATATTCTGCCGAGAAGTGTTGAAACAAATATTAGTCAGGGAAGTGTATGCAAAGTGTATGCAATACTTAGCACCACAAATCTGCCATGTCATGGGTTCAAAATTGTAAGCACGCAAGCCTTGCGTGCAATACTCGGCACTGTCATTCGACCTTGTGGGTTGAAACACACCCCTAAAATTCAGTAGTATCAAAACTATTCTCTGTTTTGAAAGGAGGTATACGATGTAAAGACATAGCATGCTCGCTGTTTCAATGAGACATGCTACGAAATCCGGTTTTCGATTGGAGCCTCGTGGTGCTGGTCCAAGACAGGCACATGTAACATCACGTAACAAATGTTTGAGAACAGTGCGAGTGAGCTTGGGATGCAGGGGCGTAGGACGAATGTGGCTTCGGCCCCTGGATTTGAGTCAAAGCTGCATGAGCGCCGGCGTCTCGGCGGGGATGTCGAAGGTTGTGGAAGCATGGCCATCAGAATAGCCAAGCAGGGACCTGCCCGCCATATTTTCAGATATCAAGTTGAGACGTCTCGACAGACTCGTCATTTGCACTCCTACCCTCGTTCCTACCTACACCTCAAGCAAGGCGGCAGCTTTCCGCATCGCTCCACTGCATCGCGCCCCTCCGCACCAGGCGCGCAGGCAGCTCCACATGCATGCGTTGATTGCAGAACTGCCCCAACCTACCCACTCAGCCACTCACTCACCCGCTCTAACGGACTCACTCCCCTCTCCACCCCCCCCTTTGATGGCTCTCTCTCTCTCTCTCTCTCGCGCTCTCGCGCTCTCTCTCTCTCTCTCTCTCTCGCGCTTGCTTGCTTCTTCCCTCTCTCTTCTTCATCACAGACAGAGGGGTCAACGCGGTCGCGAAGCCCCTCGCGCGGTGCAGGAGATAGGCCGAGACCGTTCAACGCCTCAGTTACCGGTTTGCTGTCCGAAAACCACCTAATCTAATACCCCCAACCCGCCTCGGAGACTAAGGTCAAAACACCCCACTCGACAGCAACCGGACTTCTGTCTCGCTCTGTCTCTCTCTCTCTCTCTCCCTCTTCAGTCTTTTGCGCGGCCATCGGACAACACTAACATGTGTGTTTATCCTCGAGCCTGTTTGTGCCTTCTGCATCCTCGGCCAAGAAGACTGCATAACCTCCACAGTAGGCAATCTGGAGACAAACACTGACTTAGCAGTGCTTTCGGCTATCGTGAAAGGCTTTGTCGAACCAGGAGCTAGGTCGAAGAGCTCAGGTTGCCATGTCCATTCAAAGACTGATTCGGCATCGCAGGAGTTCTGACCATAGACATGCATGCTCTCGACACGCTTTCACCATGCCGCGCAGCGTGTGACTTCCAAGACATCTGCAGCGGGCTTCCAGCGGACGCGTCCCCCGAGCTCTCCCGCATCCAGGTCCTGTCAAGCAAAGGCTGCAGAACTGTCAGTCTGTAGTTCTTGAAGCCGCAGGTCTGTGTGACACTTTGGACACAGCTTTGATCAATGTAGACTTGGCACACCAAACAAGCTTCAAAAGTAAGTTGATTGGTCTGACAAACAATGAGGCTGCCTTCGACCCAGACATGTGTAGGCCCTATGTCCCCAATCCTCAATTCACTGAAACGCGGGCCGAGTCCAGATTTCACAGCAAAAAACCCACCTGATCTGTGAAGGTGACGTTGGAAACGAGACCATCTGCATCCTGAGGAACCAAGCCAAAAACGGTGCGGAAAGACTTGTCTTGTGGCCGGGCCGGAATGACACCTCACACTTTCGCTGCAGATTGGGGATTCCTATAGCCGAACCGCAAAGCCTGCGAACCGCTTTCTTGAAGCTAGGGACCAGCGCAGAAGGGTATGCAAGATTTGGTACCAGGAGAGTGCACCATGCTGGCGATGCCGCTCGAGGCTGAACCCGTCAAAACTCGCGAATCCACGAGATACCCTAAGCTCTCGATCATGTCTCAAAGATGCCTCGAATCTCACGAAGGCCGGCGTTGTCGTCTCCGCTAGGGCAGACCTCCACAACTTCTGCAATCAAGCCATCGGGTTTAGGGCTGGCAACGAGCGTGTCGGGTACCCGATTTGAAGCTGCAGTCGCTGATGCTCGCAATCACGAAACAGCACGAACGACTTCTTCCTTTGCATGATAAAGACGACTGTGACTAGTATTCCTGCAACCCGAACAAGGGCACACACAGCCTGCTGTAGACTAGCAAGAACTCGTGCGGAGCTTGTGGCGTTTCGGCAGGAACATCCTGCAGCTGAAAATGCTTCGAGGCTCACGCAGAATTGCGACGTGGGCGGTTGAAAAACAGAAGTGACCAGAACCCTCAAGGGCAAAGCAGATGTACAATTACCGAAAGCCTCTATGGAAGATTTATGAGGATTTCGATCACGTCACCGTCTTGCATAAGGATAATGCCACTGGAAGTAACCGCGACAACCTTCGAGGCATCTTGATGGCTCAAGCTGGATCCTGAAGGGCCTGAAGGTCAGCGGATGTGTCTGCAGCTCTAAGGAAGACAATGTTGGATCTTCCAGTGGGCTGCAGATCGACTAAATCGAGTTCCAAAATAGTACTCGCAAGCGCCGAAGCTTTTGGATGCCTGAAACGTCGCCTTCCCTCCCGAAATTGCATTGAAGCATAATCCCCAGAGCCACGTCGAAACCTTGAACCTGAGCCAAAAGCCCCGGAGAAGAGCAGCAAAACATTTGATGTGAAACTGATAAAACCCCGATGGCGAGAAAAATGACAAAAGCACAGAGAAGCAACTACAACAAGCAAACCCATGGACAACACCCAAGACAGCACCATGCCGCAGTACAGCGTGTACAGTCGTTTCAGCAACGACCGTAACCAGTAAGCAACGACATTTTCAATGCCGAAATCACGAAGGAGTCCAGATCCAAACCCGGGCTCCAAGCACCACAAAACGCTTAGGAGCACCAAAACCAGAAAGCTGCAACGAACTAGTCGGAAGCAATGGAACAATCCTGCGGTAGCCATGAACTCTGACTGAAATGACCACAGGCCTCAACTCTGCCATCCAACCTCACCCGACCATGACAACTTGTTACATTTACGTTCCCCAACTTTTGAAGACCTTGAAACCTCCCCTGTAGTGATTATCATTATCCAATGCCAACGCCGTATGTATATCCAAGGAAGCATGACCCAAGACCCCGATTGATTTTCTACATCCTGGAGCTCAGTTCAAGGACTGCACAGCCCAAGCCCTGTTCAACAGGATCTCTTAGAAGCCTAAAACTCACAAGGCCGGGTCCAGGCGAGTGGTTCCCACTGGAAGCTCGCTTCCCAGCTGCGACCGCCCAAGCCCCGCAGAGCCCTTCCAGAACTTTGAGGCTTCGACTTCGGATCCTTAAGATTCTTCTTACTGCTCGTAACACCTGATCGACCATCTCAGATCTCGCCTTATCAGCCCTCTAGCAATTCGACTATGGCATCAGAATGACTCGGTGGCACAGGGCATAAGCGATCGAGGCTTCTCGCCTGTCGCAATTCTAGTTTCGGGTCTCATGTTGGGGCTATATCTTCAGGGTTGGTGCAGGTGGATCTTGACTCAGACGGTGGGCTCGAAGAGGCGAAAGCATGTTATTAGCTCGAAACTCAGATACTTTAGGGGCTCAGTACCTCCTCTGAACTATCCTGAAGGAAGAAGAACAATGTAGAATACATCTGTGCTCAACCCAGGTATTAGAGCAAGAAACAGGATAAAGCTGCTGCTGCTGCTAGCCTCGCAGAAGCCCGCTAACCGAGCCGAACAGTGTTGACATGCTCGTAATTCTGACCCGGAGGCCTGAATCCGAGAAACGCACCTAGCAGGATGCTGAACCGCTGCGCTCGGTAATGCAGCGTGCAAAGGCCTGTGCCAGGAAGACACGATAGCCCAGCACCAAGGAATTGTCAACTGGCTCGTCCCAGGTGGTGACTCCTGCGACGCGGGATCAAACCAGATCACTTCAATGGTGTTGATGGACAGGCTTGTGTACAATGGAGTGCGGGCTGAGATGGCAGGAATGTACAACTTCAGGCTGCACAGCCTTGTTCTTAGCTTTCCAGATTTCCACCTGTCACACGTATTCGAGGGGTGATGAAGCTGGCATGCTCACATGCAGGCAACAAGCCCTGTTGCAAAAGTGTCGCAAAAGCACTTTGTGGCGGGTCCTCCAAGCTCGCCCAGGTCTAGGTCTTTGCCAATGTAGCTCAAATTGGAAACGATGCCTGGGCCAAGTCACCGTCAGCTACTTCAACGGCAGCATCGCCGGGCCGCCGGGCACCGTACCGTGCGGGTCTTTCCAACGGTTGGGACAAGCTGCCATCTGAGTCGTACAGCTCCAGCGACACGGGCGTCGTCTGCTCGACGAAGGAGGATCTGCATAGGTTGCGGAGGGGAAGTCCCTAGTGCAGGAACAGAAAAACTAATGACGAAACAAGCTTTGCCGGGCCGTGGAGCAATGACCTGCCGCAAAGTCTAATGAGCATAAACGCGGAGCCTGGTGTAGATTGCGAAATAAGTGCCACTGCACTGCCGGCCAATACACACCTGAGCATCCAGCACTCACCCAGCCGACATTGTAGAGACCATGAATTGCAGACGCAGGGCTGCTCTCGTCTTCGCCAATTTCATCTGATTTCGGGTGCCGGGTTAGGGCAGCTTCCGGTCGACCCCGCGACTGTGGCGGCCGCTGGGTCGATGCTCGACACTGCAATGATGGAATGCAATACAGTAGCGCCGAGGGATTGGACCAATCACGACAAGGCGAAAACTGCAGTGATAACGAACCAGTTGACACTTGTTCCCGTCTGGCTTGAAAGCATTAGGCACCTTCAGGAAGCTTGGAGCATCTAACAGAGTCTGACGATGTCTAAAACGTCGGGCCACTCGATCAGTGTCTGCAGGGATGCTGACGTTGTGCACCGCTGGCACGGTGCTGTTCTTGAGGATGCGTCCGCCTGTCGGAAAGGTGAGGAACCGCTCCGCCAGACGCTCCGGCACCGTACACCCGTTTGAGGACGATAACGGAACAGCACTGACAGGAAATCCAAAGGTTGCGCTGCAGCTGCAGTTTCTGGACCGCTCCGGACTGCTGTCGGGGGCGGATCTGGAAACTCCTAATGACTGCTGGATATGATAGGGCTATGTCACCGCTATGTCGCTGCGACAAAGCACAGCGACAAACGCTGACAAACTGCCCTCAACCATGTTAACGGTCGTCTCGGAGGGGCCCAAACCGAACACCATCAACCGTGGGACTGATTGCTGCAGAAAGAAGACACCATCTTTGAGAACCGTGCCTGTCACCTAAATTCGATTCGACACAGTCTGTTCATTCCAGATGAAGGTTCTAGAACAGTGCTTCATGCCGCCAAAGTGCCTGACGCCTTGGCCCTCAAGTGATAATCACCCTCACTGGCATTGCAGACCCAGGCACCTAACATGCTGAAGTTGCTGAGCTCCACGATCGAGCCACCAGAAGCCGTTGTCGAGAGATATACCAGGTACTCTTCAACCTGTTAGAAGCTTGAGGGGTTCTGGATCCGGAGAAGAGTTTTGAGATGCAGATGATCCTGACAGGTTGGGCTAAAAGCCTTATCTTGCGGCCCATAGAAATCCTGCTCAAGCAGAGCTTCATGTAAACCCCGAGCACGAGCCCTCCTCCAGCAATACCACGAAACAAGCCACGCCCGTCCCAAGAATCCGGAAACCTGCATCTCTGAGCTCAGAATACCTGAAGTCAGCTACTCTTCAGCACCAATTCGACTGCCTATGTTATCTGTGGCCCTGGAAAAGCTTCGTGACTGGCGGCCAGACGGTCGTCCTCTGGTGGCTCCCACTCCAACGTGCCGCCCAAATCCTGGAAAATCCAGTGGACGGGCTTTGACTTTAGGGCATAGGGCTACACGGCGCGGTTTTTTTCTGGTGCTGCGGGAAGTTCGGAGCCTCGACTCGGGCAATGATACTGGGTTGGAGCTTGTCGCAGGGCAAAAAAGCCCGGAGGTTGAACGGACTCACAGTCTTTGATTGTGGAGTTGGGTGGTCTTGGTTCCGTTCAGCTTGACGGCGTCCGAGTGGCTGAAGGAGTGCCGGCTTAGGGAAATAAGCCATAAGCCATTAGGTCATTCAGTACATGTCTTGACGATGAGACATACTTGACGGCCCTGAAGTTGCAATGTTCGGCTGACTTCACATCATCCACATCCTGAGTTTCACCAACCATACGCTCCTGCAACAGCAGCGCATGCTAAACAATCGTTGTTGAAAGCAAAGGTTCGCCAAAATCCAGGTCGTAGTCCACGAAGGTAATGTTGCTCACCGAAGCGGACCTCAGTACCGAGGTGCCTTGAAGACTCAGCCAGAAACTGCCTTTGGAATTTAGATTTGGTACAATGTTGGTGCTGGGCTGGTGGTTGAGGGTTCAAGCCAGTTGAGCCTGGCGAAATGTGCCCACAGCCTCTTACGGCTGCAGACTTCGGTATGACAAGACGCTGGGCATCTTTGTTTCCAACATCAAGAGAATACCGGGGCGCTCGTCCACCAGCGCTATGGTCGTCGGAGTTGTCTGCTCCACCAGCGAAGACACGGTCACAACTTGCAGAGGACCGTACTCCCTCAGTTCAAACCGATCTGCGACACACAGTCCTCCTGCAGGCTACTACAGCATAGCTCCACAAGTGCCAACAGGGGCTCTTCTCGCAAGATGTATAAATCACAGTCTTGTGCGCGAGCGCGCTCTCTGCACAGACGTTTGATTTCAACCAGGTGGCCACGGGAAAGTGTATATTTCGCTGGAGTTGATGCCCACCGGTATATCGCTGCTGAACCTGCAGGCACTCTATATGTGCGGGTTGCGGCAAGCTCCTGCCATACGACCTGTTGGGCAGTGATCTTGCTGGTGAAACGACCAGGGTGAAGACAGGGATGATGTTCTTGGTGATGATGATGACCCTGATTCTGCTGATGATGATGATGATGATGGGCAGGAGCAGGAGGAGGAGGAGGAGGAGGAGGAGGAGGAGGAGTATGGTGGTGATGAAGACGATGGTGACGACACAGACAATGATTCTGTTAATACGACTGCATTCACCCCTTCACGGAAACAGCTGCTGACACCTGCGCCCAAGCATACCAAATCTCAGCGCCCCTGCTTCGAACCCCAAGCTAAGCCGGCAACCCAAAATACAAACCAACAAGTTGTACCGGAAGACTTGCTGCATCCAAGAGGCTGAATGCGCGTGCCGGCCGCCAACCCGTACAGACCTTTGAATCTTTGGGAACACTCACCATATGAGCAAGAGCAATGCCAATTTCGCTCAGAGTCTTGAGAAAAAGAACTGCAGTATGCACAGTCCTAGCTTAGCGCACATATGAGACTACGACCACAGAACCCCACAAACCCTGTTGCTGCCTTGCCCGATGCTGTCTGCGAAAGGGGTAAAGCGTCGGGCCGGTGTTTGAGTACTTAGGTGCAGAGCTCTGTCTGTTGGATACCCACCCATGTGCAACCGATTTAAGGCGGCAAAGCACGTGTCCTGCTTTTTGGAGGTAGGGCCTCGGGCCTTATCTAGAGCTGGTGCGACTCCGAGCGTCGGTACAGCTCGACCTTCTCGGCGGTGACAGGCGCGGTCCATGTGACAATGCCCCCGATCTCCCCAGCATCCAAGTCAACTGAGGATCAACGGCCAGGGGGCTCAAAGGCATACGCAGACTGCATATCTTCAAATAACTGTAATGGATGAGCAGAACAAATAAAAACGGTCAACTTAACATCAAACAAAGCGACATGATTGAATAGCTCGACTGATCCGACTACGAGAACGTATGGAAAACCGACTGGATCTCAAGACTACGACTGTGTGACGAGGGAGGACATCCACACCTGAAAACAGACGCCCTTCGACTCTAAACATGTGTAGACCGTTTACACTTTACACGCGACCACATCACGAGGCACCAACCGGCCTCACAGCTCCATCACCAGCGGGAAACCATCAACACTGACAGCAGCAACAGCAGCTGCAGCAGGGAAGGCAACGGCGACAGCCGACAGCAGCAACAACAGCAGAAGGAGGAATTTGCAGCAGCGAGCTATAGCGACAACAGCCACAACAATAAGCGCCAGCCCCGCCACCCAAATGTCAGCAAAATGCCAAACACAACTCCCCAACGTCCAGGAAGCCCGAGCCAGAAGCTTTAGGACACAGGACATAAGAGTCAGTCCCTGCTGCATTGAGAAATTGGCCTGCCTACAGATTCGGAGACAGCACCGATGGCTTGCTAGCAATGCTAACTGGAACTGAATCAACCGACAGCCTTCACGACTGCAGTTGCAGCTCGAAATGGAAGCCTCTAGCCCGCTGCTGCCAAAGATACGATCCGGACAGGCGGCAGCAGAAACGCTGGCAGACGTGTCATCAATCTCCAACCTCGACGGTGCAAAGCAACAAAACGGCAGCAAAAGTGTTTGTGCAATATCATATACTGCGGTTGCTGCCTAGTCTGGCCCGAACTAGCCAATCGACCCAAAACCTTCCGCAGGATCCGTACCACGTCACGAAGTAGGCGTTGTCTGTTCGAAGAACAACTCCGTCGATACCTGGCTCTCCGAGCAAGCATGCATGAGGGCCATGCGCATGTGTGTATGTATGTACGTAATTCTGTACATAAGTACGCATGTACGAATGTACACATGTACGCATGTATGCATGCATGCATGCAAGCATGCATGCATGCATGGATGTATGTACGTATGTATGTATGCACGTGTGCACGTGCGCTTACGTCCGACTTTTGTGGTCAGATCGCCAGTGGCCCCAAATAGGGTACAGCCGAGAAACCTTGGAGTCCTGCTATTTGGAAAATGGAAATGAAAGTTGGAAAAAAAATTGGAAAATCAGAAACCCCGGCCCGCACCCCTCTTCGCGGCCCGCGCCCCTTTCCACGCTGTGACCGTGCAATTTCCTGTTTCCCAAGTTTTTCCTATATTTCCTAGTTTTCCTATTTTCACGCATTTTTCTATTGTATTCATATTTTCCCATATGTTGATTATACTCATGTTCCCCTACTTTTTCCGTTCTTCCCTATTTCATTCCTGTTTTCCCAATTGTACTCTTATTTCCCCACTTTTGTCCGTTCTCCGGCAACCTTGTACTTCCCTATATATTTTCCCGTTTAAGTTTGTTTGGGAAGCTCTCTAAGATTAGCACTACTGAATCGGACTTAAATGTATGTATGTATGCTTTGTATGGTATGTCTATGTATGTATGCATGTAAGCATGTACGCATGTACGCATGCATGGATGCATGCATGGATGGATGGATGGATGGATGTACATGTGCGGCGATTAGTTGCGCGGCATTGTTGATTTGCAACGACACCCGGAAATACCAAACGGGAACGAGGACAATACGTGCAAAATGGAGAGAGCTGATTGCACGAATGGCCGACATGTGGGCACGCACACACACACACACACACACACACCTGCAAACATAGACACGCACACACACACACAGACAAACACACACACACACATGTGCACATCTCCATACCAAGCTTCACTTCTTGACACCTGAAGCTATGCCTGAATCGCTGCCATATTCATTAGCGTTGCTAAAACTCAATCCATGCAGAACAGTGCATTCTCTATTTCCACGTCCCAGGATCATATCACACTCAACAGACAGGCGCGTTCGTTGGCCTGAGTCCTGTCTGTGAGCCTCAGGCCCCCTGCAAGTTCAAAACAACAGCAATCCCAGGGTCGCGAATCCTTTGCTGACAGGAGTGTCACACACACACACACACACTTACACATGTGCAGACCAATCATCCCTACTTGGATGGATGCTGTTTGTGCTAGATTGCTACATCCTTCTTTCCAGTGACCTCGTCATATCGGTGGCCAATATTCAGCAACAGCCTTAGGGGTGAAGATTGAACTGCCATTTTTGCAGGTACGTGGATTGAGCGTGTTCAAACCATATCACATCCAAGCAATGAGTGCTGAAAGGACCACTGCGCCCAGCATGATGGTAAAAACTGTAAGTTTAGAGTGTAGATCCTTGGGAACAGTTGCACACACACACACACACACACACACACACCACCGGTGTGCACCAATAATTGTCTAGAATGTTACGAAAACTCAGGACGAGGCACTCCTTTACTACTCGGTGGAGCGAGCAAAAACTACGGTAGCAAACGTCTGCACTGTGGTGACTGGTTGGGTGAAACGAAAATCCTGTCCAAGCTCTTCAAGACGACATGCTGCAACTTCACGAACATCCCAATGCGCGGCCGACAAGATCATCCTGTAGAAGCAAAAGTGAAGGGGCCTCTTGCTTATCCAACAGGTTTGTTGTTTCCTGCTTTCTCAGCTGCAAGCTGCCCACGCAGTGACTCGATCTCCTGTTGAGCTGGCGCAGAGGACGACGACAGGTTGGAGGCAAAGGGCTCACGCTGTTCTGTAAGCATCTTTGTGAGCCTTATGAATGTTGAGTTTTTCGGACGCGGGGTGAGACTTTGTTAGATCTGCAATACCCCATGTTTTACAAGCCTGGTGAACGAGATCATCGAGGTCCCACTTCTTTTCACGGAGGAGGGAAGCAACATCCTGTAGGAAAGCTGCCTCGTTCACTTTCTTTGCCCCTGCATGATGGTGAAAAATGCAAGCCTGGATGCTTGGGAACAGGAGTTGCACGCACGCGCACACACACAGACACCACCACTCTGCACCGGTAATTGTCTTGAATGTTACGAAAACTCAGGACGAGGCACTCTGAAATCACTCGGTGGTGCGAACAAAAACTACGGGAACTAACGTCAGCGCTGTGGTAACTGGTTGGGTGAAACGAAAGTGAAGTCCAAGTTGTTCAAGGCGAAATGCTGACAACTTCACGAACATCCCAATGCACGGCCGACAAGACCATCCTGTAGAACAAAACGTCCAACAGCCGACGACGTTTTGCTGGTTGGTTGTCTTCGGAACCTTTGCTGTTTCGTGCTTTTCCCAGCTTCAAACTGTGCAAGCAATGACTCAATCTCGTGTTGAGCCGGCGCAAAGGACGACGACATGTTGGAGGCAAAAGGGCTCACTCTGTTCTGTAAGCATCTTTGCGAGCCTCATAAACCTCGATTTTTCGGATGCGGGGTGAGACTGCGTTAGATCTGCAATACCCAAATGTTTTACAAACCAGGTGAGCGAGATCATCGAGGTCCCACTTCTTCTCATGGATGATGGAGACAACAGCCTGTAAGCAAGGTGCCCCGTTCACTTTCCTTGCCCTGCATGATGGTGAAAAATGTAAGCCTAGATGCTTGGGAACAGTGTTGCGCACACATACACACACCACCGGCGTGCACCGGTAATTGTCAAGAGTGTTTCGAAGACTCACGACGATGCACTCGTTTCTTGCTCGGCGGTGCGAACAAAAACTACGGGAACGAGCGTCTGCACAGTGGTGACTGGTAAGCTGTTCAAGACGAGGAGCAAAGCAAACCGCAGACTGTCCACTCAACACTTGGTTGGAGATCACAGCTGACACATTCCTGATGCCTGACGTTTTGTTTCCAGACCTAGATCTTTTTCAAAGACACACAGAAACCTTCATGAAAGAGGCAGGCTTTGGTCAAGTTGTTCCAATCAAAAAACATGGCAGTCATTGGCATGACCTTCAGCCATGCGGGCAACCCCGGTGCTGGCCACTTGTGCAGATCTCCACACCAAGCTTCACTTCCTGACACCCGAATCTATGCCTGAATCGCTGCCATCTTCAGTAATTACATTAGCATCGCTAAAACTTAAACCAGTCGGAACAGAGTCAGTTCTCTGTTTCCACGTCCTCGGCTTAGCCTGGTTGCCAGGATCATATCACACTCAACAGACAGGCGTGTTCGTTGGCCTGAATCCTGTCTGTGAGCCTCAGGCCCCCTGCAAGTTCAAAACAACAGCAATCCTAGGGTCGCGAATCCTTTGCTAACAGGAGTGTCACACACACACACACACACCCACCCACCGACCCACCCACCCACCCACCCACCCACCCACCCACACACCCACACCCACACCCACACCCACACCCCGACCCACACCCACACACACATGTGCAGACCAATCATCCCTATTTAGATGGATGGTGTTTGTGCTAGAGCTAGATTGCTACATCCTTCTTTCCAGTGATCTCGTCACATCGGTGGCCAATATGCAGCAACAGCCTTACTTGAGAGGGCGGGGCGTTTATAAACAGATAGAGCAGTTGAAAGGAATATATACTTGGCATAAGTCTGTACTTATAACATGCCTATGTCTAGACATATGGAACATATATTCGTGCTAAACAATTATAGGACTTATTATGTGAGGCTGTTCAGATAGTATTTACATAATAATCGAGCCAAGTACTTGGAACACATAGCCGACTTAACTATATCTAGTTATATCTATGTTACTGGACTTAAGCATCTCAGGCACCGAAGTTATAAGTTCATTTAAGTATATCGAGTAAGTCCTGTATGTTCAACTTAGTGTATGACAGAACTCAGACAACTGTATTTGTTTTGCAAGCTCCATGCATGCATTCTGTGCTTCTGCAGCAGGGATATTTTCGATTGTTGTTGGCGGAAATGGACGGATCTACAGGATTGCTCATGCAATTATTGCTGAATTTGCTGTGGCAAGCAGGCTCGGCGCCATGCAGGGCAGTATTGCTCGCAGGCAGCCGGGCTGCTTGCAGGGGCATGTGTTTTGCAGCGATCATGTTGAGCCGCCAGCATGTGCAGAGCTGTTGGTTCAAGCGGTTTAGCAAGGAATCTACTTTCGCCTGCGATCAGAATCGCTCGCGATGCCTTTGACCCCGGAGGCTGTGGCGGAGATCAGTCGCCTGGTGGAGGAGAGCAGTCGGAAGGGGGACTTTCTGGTTCGCAATGTCCAGCAGATCTTTGCCGTGCTCAAACGACACTCCCTGCTTCAGCGGATGCGAATCCCACCCAAGGCTGTGGGAGTGCACCCAGCCAATCGTGATGGGTCATGTCTGGTAGTTCAAGACGTACATGAGTTGTTGGACAATATCTCCGCTGTCGGCTTCGAACCGACTCGGACGAATCCCATTGCCATTGAAGCTTCCAGCGAGGCTGAGCAGGTCTTCAACAAGCAGCTGGTTGAGTCTGCAGGCGGTCAGCTCGGCCGGCTTGAACTTGGAGAGCTGAAAGTGCTCTCCCTCAGCAGTTCACACACGAATTTTGCACTTCGGTTGGTTGCTGATGGAGCACCCCACAAATCGGAGGTAATCTCGGTTCAGGGCAGTCTCTCCCTAGAGCTCGTGCAGAAGCGAGACCCGGTGCTCGCTGAGTATGTACTCCAAGGCCTGGAGTGGACGGTCATCGCAGCTGAAGTGGGCCAGAAGTGGCCAGACTTGTTGCAGCTGGTTCAGTCCTCATGCAATGCAACTTTACAAAACACGGAATCAGAACTTCAGTTGTTGCGGCGGATTTGTACCATCGTGGGGCGACAGACCGGTGTGCCCGACTATCAGACGGTCAAGAGACAAGCCCTGCACTCGAAGCCTCCGTGTGCAGAGTGCCTCCCAGGGCTGTATCAGTTCGCACTCAGGTTTCTTGCTTGGCACTTTGATTGTAGATCTCTTATTATATCTAGTGTCTGTGTTGAAGAGGTTTTGGAGAGTGCCTGCATGCAAAGTATATAGAGATGCAGGCATTGTGGCGGTGCGGATGCATTCTTTCTCGCCGAGACTGAGATGTTTCTTCGCAGTCACGGCCAGAGCAAGGGCATGGGACCTTCCTTCTGGGAGAATGTGTCGGCGGACTTGAAGAAGGGCGACCAAGTGACCTTCTTCAGGCATGCTTTGGTGAAGCTTGCACTGAGCACCAATCTGGTGACTGCCACATCTGTCAAGAAGGCATTGGCCAAAGATGCCCTTCCCAAGGCCATCAAAGCCGACGAGGCAATGTCCAAGATTCGCAGCATGCTCACCGGAGCCGGTGTGCAGTTGATGAGCGACACTCGGCTAGTGAATCTCTTGGGGGTCACGGATTGCACGATGGCGAAGCTCGTCTTGGGCCTGAGCCCTGAGGACGACAAGAAGTACAAGGCCGTGGAAGCAGTGGCCCATGATTGCATCACGGTGGCGAATGGCCTGCTTGGGACAGCTCTGGTGTCGCCTTGGGCGGGCGATGCGGAAGTGATGGATGCAGGGCTGCAGCAGGAGTCTTCGGGGTCCCAGGGGGTCCAGGAAAGACTCCGGGAGCTGAATCCAGACGGCAGCCTCAAGAATCCGCTTGAGCTCCTCAGTGCTGAGGGCTTCATCGTTGGTGCCTGCATCAAGAAGAAGGGCGAGAAGTTCGAAGGCCAAATCGGCGCCATGGACGACAGCAATGTCACCGTCAAAGATCTGAAGTCCGGTGGAGTCTTGAAGGTGCCGGCGAGAGATTTGCTGAACTCGGGCTGGATGGTTTTCAAGCCGAAAGTGGAGCCCGAGTCCATTGCTACTTTGCAGTCCATGGGGCCCAAGAAGAACAACGATTTCTTGGCCGGCTTGGTGATCGCTGAGATTCATCAGGCAATGCATGAGTTGGTCAAGACCCACGATTCGCAGAAAATTCTCGAGGGCTTGTCTCTGCAGCTGAAGCCATGCAGAGCTTTGGTGAGCCAGCAGGTCTTCGGGAAAGGCAAGCTCATCTTGGTGCCATACAGCTGGAAGGTTTGCACGAGGAGCCCGAAGCCCGAGCCCATGGCGAATGCGGTCCAGGTGCAAACCAAGTGGAAGCTCGACGATCGTGAGTTTTGGTTGCAGAGCTGCAACTCCTTGCCGAAGGATAGCAATCCAGAAGTCGGCAAACACTTCATCTCGCCGTACTTCTTGGTCGGATCTTGCGAAGACGAAGATTCCGCCAACATGGTTCAGGTCATGTCCGGGACCGTACAATCGTCGGTTCGCATCCCAATGTTGAAGAACAGCAAGGAGATTGGCACGGGGACTGCCCTGCATATCCTGAAGGTGAAGCAGGCTGACGAGGAGGAGCATGCCCCGAAAGCCAAGAAAGCCAAAACCACCAAGAAGTGAGCATTGGCTGTCATGTTCTGAACATGCATCGGGATTGAGTCTTCCTTTCACACGAGCAACATTGGCAGGCAGGGACGGACCGAGGCTTCTTCAAAAGTGTGATTGCATTCTTTTGAGCACCTCCAAAGGCAGGAGTTTAAGTTGTTGCAATTGTGCTGTGCCTCGTGCTTGCTCTTCAGCGCCTGCAGGGCTTCTTTAGCTCGCAGGCAGCTGAGTGCATGTTGTTTCGATTGCAGGATCTTCTGGCTGAGCATTTCTAATATATATAGGAACCAACGCATAGCTGGAATCTGCCTGCCATGAACTTGACTGTCGAGCAGAAGATGGTGCTGTATGTGAATGGCAACCATTGCATCCCCGAGCAGAAATCTGTCGACGGTGAGACCTACATGCATCTCAAGAAGTGGGATCGTGCCCTTGGCAAAACACTGACAGGGAAATCCTTAGACTTGCGGCCAGGCAAAGCCAGTGGATCGTTGAACATTGACATCTGGGACGAAATGATCCGTGCGAGGCAGGACAAGGCAAACCAGTTGTTGCAGGAGGCATTGAACACGGAGGAGGATGCTGCGACGGAGAACAAGAGGAAGTCCAAGAAGCCGCAAGTGGTCAAAGCCCTATCGAAACATGCACTGGTGTTGCCGCTGAAATTCACCATCTCGGTCCAGGGGCACGAGTTCCAGGTGCTGTTCGACGGAATCGGAACAAAATCGGTGTGGATCGAATTCTCCGAAGAGAACCTGAAATGGCTGAAGAATAGTGTCGACAGCAGTGAGCAGAAACCCCGCAAGAAAAGGCGAACCAGTCGCCGATCGGGCAATGATCAGGAGAAGTCGCAGGAGAAGTCGGATGATGACAACGATGAGAAGAACGAGGAAAGCAGCTCCGAGAACTAATGAGATTCGGCCGGGTTTGCTATAGCACATCGTGTTCTCTCGATCAGCCACATGCAGACAGAAGTGAGAAAGCGTCCATTTGTTTGTGGCATGCATGCATTCCCACGATGCAGACAGAAGTGAGAAAGAAAGTGTCCATTTGTTTGTCACATGCATGCATTCCCATGATGCAGACAGAAGAGAGAAGGTTGCAATTTGTTTGTCGCATGCAAGCATTCTGGAAGCTGCTCAGCATGGAACATGGCGGAATGCATCATGATTCGAGGCCTTTGGCTTTTGGGGGCGGGGCTTTTAGCTTTGCTTAGTCCGGGGCCATGCCGGGGTTCACGATGATGTGTTCCGGAACCCCTTCCGCCGTGGACCCAGTTTGGTCTCAAAAGTTGTGGTTCTATAGACTCGGGCAAACCTGCAACTTCCCAGGATGCCGAGCAGAGGCTCATGATGGACCTCGTGACGGTGGAAGATGTCTTCTACCCAATGAAAGGCTGGCTGTCTTCAATCCTGTGCACAAAGTCTTTCCTTTGTGTTTCGGCAGGACCCAATCGCCGGAAGCACCGCTGGGTCACGGAGTCCGGCACGAAGCTGCGATGGCTGGGGACCGGGAGCCAATGGTCAGGTTGGCACATCGACACCCGGGATGGCCAGCTCAGCATTTGGTTCCACGAGAACCACGATTTGCCGGAGCCGCCGGAGAAGGGCTGGCAGTTCTGGCACAATGGGCGATACCACCCGAGCAAGCTGTGGTTGGTGGATGTCGACAAGGCTTTGCCCAGCATGTTGTGCTTTAAGTGTGTTTCCCTAAACTCATATAATTCCGAAGGACTCTCGGCACGAGCCCCACATGCCGGTGCCAGCTGCAGTGGAGGCAGTGCCTTTTCCGGGTTTGCTGTGGGCATAAAAGACTTTCGTGTGCATGCAGGAAGAAGAAACCCGAGAGCACGACGATCCCGAGGCTTTGGCTTGTTTTCTTGCATTCCGATTTGTTTTGGGCATATAAGACTGTCTTGTGCATGCAGGAAGAACAGGGCCCAGAGCATCAGGAGGCATTGGCTTGCTTTGTTCCATTCCGGTGCATGCTGGCTTGCCTGCGAGCACATCGGCCCTGCATGCAGCCATCATGCCGAGACCTTTGCAGGATCCCGCGATCGTGGAGGAGGCGGCCGAGGAATGCGGCACGGAGGCTGAGCAGGAGCTTCAGCACTTGCAAAGCTGTGGCAATGTTCATGCTGAGATTGCGAATATCTAGCCTCCGTATATATTGGTTCTCATATATACATATATACATATATATATATACATGTATAGATATTTCTGTATAAATGCAATTATATAAGTAAGTGTATATGTAGATACATATATATATATATATATATATATATATATATATATATATATATATATATATATATATATAGGTATATAGGCAATACAGGTATAGCTTTTTTTCTATCACATCCTTATGTACACATAGAGACACCAAGGGTTCTTGTATATTTTAAGCCCAAGGCCTAAAAACCCCAACCGTACACCAAACCTTAAAACCCTCAACCCACCTTAACACCCTTCGATCAGGACCTACCGGAGGAGCCCCTCTTCGAAGAGGAGGTTGGGTTCACACGGGTCTTGGGAGCACAGGCGGTTTCGTGCATGTCTTCCTGAGGACGAACAAGAGGAAGTGTGCATCGAGGAGGCCCATGCACCGTCTTGATGGGCTCTGGGTTGGGTTGCTCCGCTCCTTTCGAACTGAGGAGGAACCTGTGCTCCACAGCCCCAAGGCCTGTGGATGCCATTCTTGTGTGACTTGAAAAGAATGGAGCACATGCAGGACTTGGCTGATGATGATGATGATCCCGGCCACGAGGCGATTGGGTGCGGCATGTGTCGGCAGTTTCGTGGATCCTGCCGTGTTCGAACCCAGGGCACACAGCTGGCTGTGGTTAAGCCGAAGCAGAAGGCCAAGGGTTTAGGGTTTCGGGGTTGGGGTTTGGGTTTCGTGTGTTGCAACTCCACATGATGCAAGCCACATGGCGCTTTTGCAGGCCCGACCCGGGAAGAAGCTGGAGCTGGCCAAGCAGGCAAGGACAGTGGGTTGCATCGTCTTTTTTTTTGGTTGTGCTCTTCCGGAAAAGGAGACGGCCCTCGTGAAGGTGCCGACCAAGGCTATATAGGGTTTGATGCCTGTGGCATGGTCGCCTGGCAGGGCCTGTTGGCTCGCCGGCAGCACATGCACAGTGACATCAGTGATGTGTGCTGCAGGGTGGCTTCGTGCAAGTGCCCAGCAGCTTCAAAGCACCGTGGGCTTCTGGAGGCAGTCGTGTCATCATGCTTGGTTCACACGGCAACACCATGGCAGTCCTGTCAGGTGCTGCGAAGCCTCAGGGGGTGCAGGTGGCCGGCTTCCTCACGGCAGACGGGCAGCTGTTCCCTCCAGGATGCGGTCGCACCCGTGCCCGGACTAGGGGTGGCGGTGCTGCTAGGATCGCTTCGCAAGCCATGGAGACGGCGAACAAGATGGCTGGTGTCATGAGCGACCACATCGCCCTGCAGCGGGACCAGCTGCGAGTTCAGGACAGGCATTGCAAGTGCAGTCGTCCTTTGTTTCAGTTGCCTCTGTGCTCCGACATGCAGGAGCGGATGTGGGCACCCGGCCAGGGCCAGCTGTCTCAGGCCATGCACAGGCAGCCTTGGCACCCTTTCTTTTTGCATTGGGCCCCGACGTGCAGGGCTCGGGCTCCAGCTCTTCCAGGGCACCGCCGGCGGAGGAGGATGTGCCATGGTCATTGTGGTGTTCGGCTTCTGTGTGCCTTTTGCAGGACTCGTGGTGGGACCAGGAATGGACCTACCGCAAGAGGCATCGACGTGGGTGAGCAGGGTCGGCGGCTCGGCGGCCGTCCTTTGCAGCGAACCCTCCATGCCTTTATGCACCCAGGCGGCCCATGCGATGAGCCGATCCTGGTCAAGCAAGGTGGGTGCTGCTTCCAATGGTTGGTATCTAGAAAACAGCAAGGTTTATCAATTGATAAACTCTGGTGTTCTAAAAACACCAGAGTTTATCAATCGATAAACCCTGCTGATCCGGGAACCGCAGGTTTTATAGATTCTCATTCTTGTGGGTCCCAGGGCTTGTGAATCTATAAATCCTGGTGTTTCCAAAACCACAGGGTTTATCAATCGATAAACTTTGGGTTTCAGCACTTGTGCTGCTGGTCCGCCCGAAGTGTCCTGTGCACTGCTAAGAGAGCTACCTGCATAAGGATGAATCTCTCGAATATTGACAGGATGCAATATCCAAGCGGCCTCGTGATGCTGCCTCGGAGGCTGGACTGGGCTGTGCATCCTGGGTCGTGCTTCGTCTGCTGTCAACAAACTCACCGAACATTTGCCGGCCGCATGCAGGACTCCCTGCTTGGCCGTGCTGAGATGGAACCGTGGCGGGCTCCAAGTGAAAGGGACTGGCCGGTGTCCCGCATGCTAGTGTGGTCTAAGAGGGCTATATATGATATGCAAAATTTAAGTATTGTAGTACTAAATAACTGTACAATACATTATATATACCATTGCTACACTACTCTCCTTTTTGCTACTATACGATATACTATACTACTACTACTACTACTACTACTACTACTACTACTACTACTACTACTACTACTACTACTACTACTACTACTACTACTACTACTACTACTACTACTACTACTACTACTACTACTAGTATACGACTGTACTACTACTATATACTATTGTACTACTAGTATACTATACTACTACGACTACGACTACGACTACTACTACTAATACTACTACTACTGCTGATGCCTGAAGCCCCTTCCCTGTAAAGCTAATCAGGTGGAGCTTGATTGTTCAGGACCTTGCTTTGAAGCGGAGTGGCTCAGAGAGCCATGAGTGGCGAAGCCAGCATGCAAGGGCCTAGGTCCATGAGCGGCAGAAGCCAGCATGCAGGGCTTAGGCCATGAACGGCAGAAGCCAGCATTGCAGTTGCTTTAAAGCTTAGCCTAGACTGTGCACAGATGTGTCTAGGACTGCATGTTCTTGTTGTGTAGACGGAAAAAACAGAGGGTAGCGCCCGTGCTCATGGTTGTGGGATTCCCTTCAGGAATCTTCCGATAAACTTGGAACGATACTGTTGAGGAGGCGCCGTATGTCGGGTTCAGCTGAAGGGCAGGACAGTGCAGCTCTTCAGGTGATGAGCCCAAACGCTGCTACTGAGCAAGGAGAGGCTCTGCGTCCTGCTGAGGCGACTAACGGCACCATGAGTGGGCTACCGAACGGTGTGGCGTCAAGGGAACTTCAGACCTTGACGAGTGGATCCCGAGGTAGCGCGGATAGCATAAACCCTTCTGTGAATGAGGGCGTCTTGGCCACCCAGTCGGGTGGGTCGAGATATGAGGCTCGTGCGCTGACTGAGGTTCCCGCGTCTGGGAGAGTTCAGGCCTTTGTTCCTGGACAGCAAGCGTTGGGAAGTCAGGCTTCAGTGGCGGCTGCTATGGCTTTGCAAGATGGGAGTGTGCATGCTGTGAGGGCTGACATGGAGGTGCAGCAGGGCTCCTCTTCGTTGACTGTTGTGCGCTGGATTTCAAGGTTGAACGATTTCTTGGCGACACAGAGTCAGTCGGTGCTTGGTTCGGTTGGGTTTAACGCGACGCCTACTCAGGGGCCCCGACATTCACGAGCCACACCACAAGCACTCACACCAGCAGCAACCCCAACAAGACGGCAGCCAGCAGCAGCAGACGGGCCGAGGACTACTACAAGTTCGCCTTTAGAGTTTTCTCCGCCGGAAGAACTACCCCAAGGCCATGTTGGGTGGGGATCTCGAAGAGAACAGGTCCCTCAGGAGGCACCGCTGTTTTCAAGGGAAGCTTGGGAACAGATGATGGGTTTCTCGCAGAGGGCTCCGTGGCTTTATGGTCGAGGGCCGTCGCAAGGGGAATCGACTACCGGGTCGTCTGAGGTGCAAGCCGAAGTTCAGCGACAGATGGAGTTGCTGATGAGAGCTCAGTCGTTTCAGCTTGAAGAGATGAGAGATGAGCTTCAGGCTCTTCGGGCTGAGAGGGCGATGTTGCTGGAGGAACGAAGTGTCTGGGGACCGCTTCAAAGAAGGCCAGAAGGGCAAGATGGTCCTCGGCATCACGGAGATCCTCAGAGTGGTTTCCAACGGAGGCCAGAAGGGCAAGATGGTCCTCGGCATCATGGAGATCCTCAGAGCGGTTTCCAACGGAGGCCAGAAGGGCAAGATGGTCGTCGGCATCACGGAGATCCTCAGAGTGGTTTCCAGCAACCAGAAGGGCAAGATGGTCGTCGGCATCACGGAGATCCTCAGGGTGGTTTCCAGCAACCAGAAGGGCAAGATGGTCGTCGGCATCACGGAGATCCTCAGGGTGGTTTCCAGCAACCAGAAGGGCAAGATGGTCGTCGGCATCACGGAGATCCTCAGAGTGGTTTCCAGCAACCAGAAGGGCAAGATGGTCGTCGGCATCACGGAGATCCTCAGAGTGGTTTCCAGCAACCAGAAGGGCAAGATGGTCGTCGGCATCATGGAGATCCTCGGAGTGGTTTCCAGCAACCAGAAGGGCAAGATGGTCGTCGGCATCAAAGTGATCCTCGTGGTGTTAAGTATGTTCAGCATGAGGGAGACGATGGTCGTCGGCATCCAAGGGATCCGCGTTGTGACACAGTTTACGTGCCTAGCCAGTCAGTCGGTGAGTTTCAGCGGAGCAGTGGCGATGTCCTCAGAGGGGGTTTCCAGGATGCATCTCAAGGACCTCATGGAGAACCAAGTCTAGGTGGTGTCGTTGCCGACTCTGTGAACCTTGGTGACGAGCAGAACAGGAATGTCCGACAGAAAGTTGGTGAGGGACTAGCTGGAAGTTCGTCTTTAAAAATGCCGAGTGGCCCGCCTACTGTGTATGGGCCGGACATCAGCGCAACAAGGTGTGAATCTGGGGGACCTGTGGCTTCAACGATGGCGGCAGCACCAATGTCGGTTGAATCTCAGAGTGCCTCTCAGAGTGTCCCTGTTGTCACGTCAAGGACTACAAGCGAACGCCTGCTGGAGACACTGGCGGAGGGTATGCAACAGCTACAGAAGGCCCAGATGATCCAGCTTGAAAGGGGTGAAAGGAAGAAGGAAGAGGAAGCGCCTGAGCAGTGCAAGCCTGGAACTACTTCCTTGCCGCCGTTGGCGGCGCCAAGTGGACACGAAAGCGCGGTAGCCCTGCAGGACTGGATTGAGGTGATCGATGGTCCGCTCAGGGATATCTCGGATAGCAGTTCCTGGTGGTGGGATGCTGTGAAGGAGAGGGCGGCGGAGAGCTACCGGCGATGGGTGGCTTTGGGACCCTACGAGAGGTTGGCTTTGAAGCCTCCTACGGCGGATGACCTCGAGAAGGGCAAGTACTCAAGGTTGAGCGCGAGGACAGCGGGGATGATGTTGCAGGCGATGTCGGAGACGGTCAGAACGGAAATGGTGGCACGGGCGATCACGCGGTCACCTGTGGCCTTGTTGTTCAGGCTGTGTACGATGTATCAGCCGGGAGGTGAAAGCGAGAAGGCCTACATCCTGCAGTACCTGGTCTCGCCTCCGAAGGCCCAGACGGCAAGTGAACTGGTTTCAGTGTTGAGACAATGGGAGAGATTGCTGCTGAGGGCCGACAACCTGAGCATTGCAAAGCCTGATCCTTCCCTCTTGGTGCGAGGCTTGAACACCTTGGTGGCGGAGCTGTGGGCAAAGGACAAGGACGTGACCTTCAGAACTCAGTTGGTGAAGAGTAAGCTGGGAGTGGATGTCAATCCCACTTGGGACAAGGCGCTTCAGCTACATCAGCACTTGAGGGCAGAGTCTGAGAACCTTGTGAATGGACTGCCTTCAAGAACGTCCTCTACTGACAATCCAAAGGACCCCAAGCTCAGGCCACTTCAACCAAGTGCTCCTACGCCAGCAAGATCGACGCCTCAAGGTGGAGCTACGACCTCTACTACCCCTGCTGGAGGAGCTACCTCGAATGCGAGCGAAAAGAAGTGCAAGTGGTTCACCGAGCCAGGAGGATGCAAGCGCGGAGCTGCTTGCAAGTTTGTCCTCCAAGAAGAACAGGTGCTACACGTGTGGTGCGGAGGGCCATGTGTCAAGCGCCTGCCCTACAAAGTCAGATGGCGGTGAAGCCAAGGGAAAGGGCAAGGCGAAGGCGAAGAGTGCTCCAACAACTCCGTCGGCCAAGGACGATGCAGCAAAGGGCGGGGGAAACCCCGCGGCAAGGTCGATGTCTATGGAGCCGGAGCCACAGCCATCGGCGCCTACTTCACCTACTACATCCGAGAACACGGGAGGGGAAGTGAAGGAGGCTCTGCGGGATGCTGCTCAGGCACTGAGGTCGCTGATGAGCCCTGGGACAACACCTTCGTCATCTACTACATCTACACTGGAGAGCCTCCAGAAGCAACTGGATGAACTTCGGTTGAAGGCAATCAAGGTGAACGAGGAGACCGTGGAGATGAGAAAGTCCCAGCAGACGCCGTTGGACCAAAGGGTTTTCAGTGGGCTGCCTGAAGTTCCGACACTGATTGACTCAGGAGCCACTCACATCCTTCGACAACCCCGTGATGAGGAGGAGCTGAATGCTGCATCAAAGGTGTCTGTGACCTTGGCAAACGATGAGAGGAGAGATTTGCTGCAGACTGAGACGGGCGCAATCCTTTCCACCTCACCAAAGAAGACCCAGCCGATCCTGCCGATGGCTGAGCTTGTGAGCGCCGGATGTGAGATCAGCTGGAAGCGTGGGGTGTTCAAGGTGGTTCACCCAGTATGGGGAGAACTCAAGACGTCGCTACGTGGTGGATGCCCAGAGCTGGCGCAAGACCAGGCGGCTAAGCTTGTGAACTTCATTGAGGAGAAGAAGCTCAAGGAGTTTAAGGACGGAGTGCATCTTCTCAAGAGCAAGATCGAGCATCTGATCCATGAGGAGAAGCTGCCGTGGACCACCTATGCGATGAGGTATGTGGAGAGCGGCTCGGCGAAGAACCTGTGGAAGGCAGTGCATGGATCCTTCATGAAGGGGTTTTCGGAAAAGGCTCTGGATACGTTGTGTCCGGAAGTGCGACTACATGATGGATGGAACACCCTGAAGGCTCTACCCCTTCCCCGGCGGCTTCGGAAAAGGATGATGGAGTCCAAGCGTTGGATTGTTCACCTACCTGTGCATCGGGACGAGGCTTTGTTGAGGCCAGAGACCTACGGCGAGGACGCTGTGGTGGTGTCAGTCCATGGTGGTCTACTTCCCCAAGCCTATGAAGCGCTGATGTGGGGAGCTGCGACGGGAAGGATTGCTGCAGTCATGGGTGCCACACCTTCGTCCTCGGCTGGAACTGAGGCTCAAGCGGTGAGGTTGGCCCGAGCTCTCCTGTTGTACGTCGTGGGAAGGCTTGCGAGACCTACGGGACGAACGGGGTTCTTCTGGACCAAGCCCAATGGAGCCAACAGCGGTGAGGTGGTGGACCTGCTCAAGGATCTCAAAGGGGCCGCCTCCATGCAGGGAGCATGGGGTGGAGGACCAAGGAGGCCTACGGTGGCTACTACAAACTACGAGCTCGATTGCCTGAGGAGGGACTATTTTGCTGAGGAGGGGAGCCCAGAACCTACTGGAATGGAGTGGCCTAGGGCCTATGGCGATGAAGCATGTTCTTGCAAAGACGATTGGAGCAGATCGCTTCAAGTTCCAGGTGGTGAATGAAGACGGCGCCCTCAAGGCTATGAGCCCCGAGCAGTGGAAGGAGCACGTGAAGTCGGGCCACTACCCGTCAAGAAGAGATTGCCTTCAGTGTGTTTCCCATGGAGCTACAGGACACAGACATGCTCGTGTAGAGCACCCAGCTCTGTTTTGCCTCAATGTGGACATCACGGGACCTTTCAGGACTTCGGGAGAAGACCCTGGAGCGCGGGGGGATCGCTCAAGGGCCGCCAGAATGAAGTACCTGTTGGTTGCGAAGTTCACGCTTCCCAAGTCCTATGTCACGGGTGAGTTTGAACCTACCGGGACGGACTTGCCAACGGAAGCCGAGGCTGGTTGCAAGGACCTCTTTGATGAGGACTCCAGTGGGAAGGCTCCGCTACCAGAGGTTACCACTGATTGTGAGGAGTACGAGCCTTCAGAGCTGGGTGATGATGAGGGTGATGATGGAGCTGGAGTGGGACCCATACCAATAGATGTGAAGCCTCCGGAATCGACCTACTTGCTTTTCGCGGAGCCCCTGCTCAATGACAAAGGACCTACGGTGGCCTCTGCGATCCAAGCGATTGTCCTCTACCTCCAGAGCTTGAATGTGCCGGTACTTCGTTTCCATTCCGACCGAGCGGCTCAGTTGATGACAAGGTCTTTGACAATGTGGCTGCATGGACAATCAATTCGCACCTCTACGAGTACGCCAGGAGTTCCTGAGGAGAATGGTGCGGCCGAGTGCGCGGTGAAGGAGGTGAAGCTCACTACAAGGAAGATGCTATCCTCCTCTACCCTCGACAAGACCTTCTGGCCCGTGGCGGCAAAGGCAGCAGCTTCAATGCAAAGGACACGTGTTCTACGACAAGTACCTAAGATGGCAGCAGCCTTTGGAGCCAAGGTGTTGGTGAAGAAGCGAAGGTATGCAGCCTCAGGGGCCTTGATCAGGATGGAGTTCGACGAGCGCTGGGCTGAGGGCGTGTACTTGGGACTTTCGGACCAGGTGAATGATGGACACTTGGTCTATGTGGATGGGATCTTCACTCACACCAAGAATGTGAAGGACAAGGCCAAGTTGACTAATGCTGGAGACCATCGAGGTGATGGAGAACTCCTGATTGGAGGTGAAGAAGATGAACGCCATGAGGCAAGGAGCTCGCCACCTACCAGAAGGAAGATTGTTGGGAAGTCCGCACCAAGGATGGCGGCATTTGGCGAGGAGGAACCCATCTACGACGATGACCTGGAGAGCGACAATGGAGAGGCGTCGGACCTTGAAGAGGAGTTTGTTGAGAAGGACGGTGCCGGTCCACTGCGCGATCCCAGGGTGGCGGTTCTTGGAGCTGACCAACGTGGAGGTTCTGGAGGTTTTGTTTGTGATGATGGAGAAGTTCTGGACCCTGAGGACTATGCAAGGGAGATCCTGTACGAGGACGAGGACATTGATGATCTCCTACCGAACCAAAAGTTCTCGAGGGAGATTCAGGACCCAGATGGTGGAGGAGGAAGTCCCAAGGCCTGGGCGTCTGGAGCGTTCCGACATGGGGGAGTGCTGGGATTGAGGAACTCTACAAGGAAGTTTCCTTACCCGACGAGGGTGATCAACCAGTACATTCGCAGAAAGTTGGGTACCTCTACGACCTGGTCGACGTTTTCCCTACACCAGAACCTCAATGTGAAGAGGCATCGGGACTCTCACAACGCGAGGGATCAGCATTCTCATTTGATCCCAATCACCAAGTTCAAGCGGGGTGGTTTGTGGACCCAGCTACCGCCATCCGAGCAGGCGACTGAAGGTGAGATTGTGGAGGTCGATGGGAAGCGAGGCTGTGTACTTCCTTTGTTTTCCGAGGAGGGGAAAAGGAATGTAGTTTCCTTCGATTCCCGACAGTGGCACGCTACGATGCCATGGAAAGGAGAGCGAGTTGTGTTGGCGGTCTACACGGTCCGAGGACTTGACAAGATCTCGAAGGTGGACGAGGACCTGGCTCTGGACTTGGGCTTCCCGCTTCCGTTGAATGTGGAAGACGAACCAAGGATGTGCAAGATGATCCAAGGCGAGGGCGGTGAGCAGGTCGAGATGGACTTGGAGCTGGAGACGACTGAGTCTGTGACGCACATCAGGATGTCTGAGGAAGAATGGGAAACTACGAGCGCTAGGTACGGTGTGAACAACTACATCTTCGAAATGGCAACAAGATGGCGATTGGTTCAGCCAGTTGATGGAGATCTGAACTCAGTGATCCCAGCGGCTATTGTGGCGGATCTTGGAAGGGATTGGGCTGAACATCCCAGGATCTACTTGGAGTCTGAGGAGGGCGAGGAGCTGCAAGTTGGAAGGTTCTTAGCGCTGAGGTCCTACCGAGTTCCCAACTACGATCCAGATGCCAGGGATGCGTCCTTCATCAAGGCTTTCAAGATCCGCAACGATGTGATGAACGTTGAGGAGGTGATTGTTTTGTGGATCCATCGGCAGGTTACTGTTCGAAGAGTACCTAGAGATGATCCTGAAGGGGACCGTGGAGGACCAGGACCACCCGAAGGCCCAGACCCGCGACCAGATGATCATGACCACAGAAGGGTGACGCCTCGAGTTGCGATGATGAGAGTTGAAGAGCCTGAGCCGTTGATGTGGTTTATCGAGGTTTCGGAGGATGAGCTTGCCGAGGAGGGGGAGGCCCGGTTGATGAAGGCTACCCAGGACACCTTGTACACCCCGAACATCGAGGACCTCCTTGCGAAGGTGAGCCCTGGTAACCCTCTCAAAGTGACTCACACTGTTGACCCTCGAGAAGTTCTACCAGTCGTGGATAAGTGGGTTCCAGCCATGAAGGCTGAGCTCAGTTCGCTGGAGCAGATGACGGCGATCAAGAAACACCGTGGCACAGAGGCCGCGGCGCTGAGGCGGGATCCTAATGTGGTCATTGTGCCCAGCAAGCTGGTCTTCACCGTGAAGCCCAGTGGCACCCCGGGCGAGGTTCGAAGAAAAGTTCGCAGTGTGGCCTGTGGAAACTTCTCTGGAGAGACTGCGGAGGAGTTGGGGGACATCTACTCGGCAGGAGCTACGATAGACCTGGTGAGGCTGTGTCTGGCAGAGAAGAACGCCCACCGGGACTGGATCGCCGTGACCGACGACATCAAGACCGCGTTCCTGAGAGCTCCGATTCCGGAGATGCCAAATGGGCGGCGCTACGCCATGGAGGCGCCACGAGCAATGGTGAGAGCACAGCTTGCCGAACCAGGCGAGTTATGGCTTGCCACAGCAGCCGTTTATGGCTTTCAACGGTCTCCCCGTTGGTGGTCGGAACACAGAAATCAGACCGTTCGGAAGGCTACGTGGAAGTCAAAGGCCGGGCGCAACGTGAAGGTGGTTGCTTGTGTGACGGATGAGAACTTGCACAAGCTTGTCGAGGTTCAGGAAGATGGGACTGAGAAGATTGTGGGCTATGTGTTGTTCTACGTCGATGACACGTTGGCAGTGGGACCTCCGGAGTTCGTGCATGGTTTCTATGACTGGTTGGAATCTACTTGGGAAACCAGTGGCCGTGAAGAAGTCACAAAGGACTCTGTTGTTCGGTTCCTTGGACTGGAGCTGTCGGTCGAGCCGGATGGAAGGATGAAGATCGCGCAGCGTGGCTACGTTGATGAGTTGTTGCGGCGGAGAGAAGTTACAACCTTCAGCAAGGTCCCGTACCTCAAGGAGTGGGCCACAGAGGAGATTCCGGAGGATGCCGACAAGAGCCCGGCATTGATCAAGGAGGCCCAGCAGCGATGCGGAGAGATTCTTTGGACGACCCAGAGAACAAGGCCAGACGCAAGCTACGCGGCTATGATGATGGCGAGGCTGACTACGAGATGGCCGGAGCGGGCGATTCAGATTGCTAAGAAGATCCTCTCCTACTACAACGCCACCCGCGACGCTGGCTTTATTGTGGAGAAGGATCAACGACGCGAGCTGGTGATGTTCAGCGATGCTTCGCATTCCCCAGCTGGGTCAAAGTCCATTTCTGGGACCCTCGTGATGTGGAGGGGAGTTCCAATTTGTTGGCGTGCAGCCAATCAAGGGCTCACGGCCTTGAGCAGCGCCGAGGCCGAGTTGATCGCGTTGAGCGAAGGCGCCCAGCTTGTGAGGTCGGTGAGGACTACCCTTGTCGATATGGGCATCGTGCCGGAGATCACGGAGCTACGAGTTGATGCGACAGCTGCCATTGCTGTGGCAAGCTCTGGTGGAAGCTGGAGGACCAGACAGCTTCGACTACGTGAAAACTGGTTGGTTGAGTTGGTGGACTCCGAGGAGTACGTTCTGAAGCACCAGCCAGGCGTGGATCAGCTGGCGGATGGGCTCACTAAGCAGCTCAGTTCCGAGCGTGCTTGGAAGCTGCTGGAAGCGTGGAGGTTCTTTAAGGGCCAGTCCACTGCGGGGATCAAGATGATCAAGTTTGAAGATGAAGAGGGTGGTTTGATTCCCAATTCAGCAGCTGCAAGCACAGCCGCAACAACAGCCATAACCACAGCCGCCGCAGCAGCCGCAAGCACAACTGCAGCTACCCAAGCCACGATCACAACAGCAGACAACCGAGCCAGCATTACAACAGCAGTGTTGAATGAAGGAACCCTGAGTAGATGTACCAAGGTGTTAGTTGGGTTGGGGTTGCTGGCTGGCGTGACGGGCGAGGACGTTGGCGATAACCAGGCCTACACAGGAGTGAGTTCAGAACATGAGTTTTGGATCGCGGTCCTGTTGGTGATGGTTACCACTATTTGTGTGTGGGAATGGAGCAAGCGAGCTGCGGGTGGCGTGAAGAAGGCTGTCAAGATGAGGATGTTGTCGGCGAAGCCAAGGCCGAGACTTTCAAAGGGCGAGGGTAAGGAACTGCTGGCTTTGCTGGGCATCGATGATCGTACTATCGAGCAGGAGGCCAGGCTGTCGACCCTGATCACTAAGTTTCAGGCTGCAGAAGCCGGGCCACCGCGTGGGGTTGAAGACCAAGGGTCGTCAACGTCAGGCGATGGGGCGCACGGGAGAATGACTACATCATCGTCTACTTCTTCGAGGCCAGGTGGGAGAAGCGTTGAAAGGTTCCAGCCCGAAAAGTGGAGCCGAGCAGTCCAAACCGATCCTGAGACACCGCCGGACGTTCCGGCTGCGGCAGTACGCCCGTCTGCGGTTGATGCCAGGATCAGGTATATTGTGCAGCCGTGGGATGGAGACATGTATGTGAGCCCCAATGGGGATCGAGTCCACCTCAAACCTGACTGTCATGGACTGCGGAATGCTTCGAGGGCTTTGAGAAGGCCTGTGTGTCAATACTGCTTGAACGACTGGCGAAATCACCCAGACAATCTGGGTGATCGGTGACCTGGAAGGGGTTCTGGCAGTCGGAGGAATGATCGCCTCCTTTCGGAGGCACCAAGGAGGGGTGCTGATGCCTGAAGCCCCTTCCCTGTAAAGCTAATCAGGTGGAGCTTGATTGTTCAGGACCTTGCTTTGAAGCGGAGTGGCTCAGAGAGCCATGAGTGGCGAAGCCAGCATGCAAGGGCCTAGGTCCATGAGCGGCAGAAGCCAGCATGCAGGGCTTAGGCCATGAACGGCAGAAGCCAGCATTGCAGTTGCTTTAAAGCTTAGCCTAGACTGTGCACAGATGTGTCTAGGACTGCATGTTCTTGTTGTGTAGACGGAAAAAACAGAGGGTAGCGCCCGTGCTCATGGTTGTGGGATTCCCTTCAGGAATCTTCCGATAAACTTGGAACGATACTGTTGAGGAGGCGCCGTATGTCGGGTTCAGCTGAAGGGCAGGACAGTGCAGCTCTTCAACTACTACTACTACTACTACTACTACTACTACTACTACTACTACTACTACTACTACTACTACTACCACTACCACTACCACTACCACTACCACTACCACTACCACCACTACCACTACCACCACTACTACTACTACTACTACTACTACTATTACTACTATATACTATATACTATATACTATATACTATATATAGTACTACCCCTATATGCTGCTGCTACTGCTACCACTATATACTGCTACTGCTGCTGCTACTGCGACTATAGTGCTACTACTATACTACGACTACTATACTATACTATACTACTAGACTACTACCACTACTACTACTACTACTACTACTACTACTACTACTACTACTACTACTACTACTACTACTACTACTACTACTACTACTACTACTACTACTGCTACTACTACTACTACTACTACTACTACTACTAGACTATTACTACTACTACTATACTACTACTACTACTACTACTACTACTACTACTACGACTACTACTAATAGTACTATAGGATTATATTATTATTATATTACTATAATAAACATTACTATAGTACTTACTCTTGCTACTATATAGTACTACTACTACTATACTACTATATACTACTACTAGCCTGGAAGGAAGGACACATAAGAGCATTCTGATCACCTTTAAGCGACAAATACCCTGAACGTGCTCAGTGTCCTTTCAACCGGCTCTACTACTACTACTATACTACTACTACTACTACTACTACTACTACTACTACTACTACTACTACTACTACTACTACTACTATATACTACTACTACTTATACTACTACTACTATACTACTACTACTACTACTACTACTACTACTGCTACTACTACTGCTACTACTACTACTACTATACTACTACTACTATTACTGAAAATACTATACTACTATACTTTATATTATAACTGTATATATATATACTATACTATATATACTCTATATATACTATATACTACATATATTCTATACTATATATACCATATTATATACTTTATACTATATATGCTACACTATACTATATACTATACTGCTCTGAAGGGCACCGGCTTGACCTTTTGGGAAACCTGCACGTGCTGACATGCAAAACTTACAAAACCTTCGCATCCAGCAAAGCTTTCACATGCCGATTTCCCCGATGCCTTTCCACTTGGTGAGCCCTGGTGCACAACTTGCGGCCTTTTGTCGAGGCCGCCTGAAATTGGCTCTCTGCTTCAGGATCCGTCTCACCCACCACTTTTGAAGTGTTTGTTTGGAAAGGAAGGAAAACATGTCACCTGCATGCGAGCACGTCGGCCCTGCATTTGCGGTGTCATGCACAGAGGGAGAGGGAGAGAGAATAGAGACTTGAGAGGGACAGAGAGCACGACAGCATGGCAACACATATATACATGCATGCCCGATGTCACATGAGGAATCATGCGAACAAAACAAAGCAACAGCAACAGCAGTAGCATGCACACATGCTTTGTGCACGTGCCTATATTTGGCCAAGTACAAAATAATCATGCACCGATGGCACATGCAGATTTTCGTTCTTGGGACCAACGACATGGCAGGCAGGCCATTGCCAAAGGATCTGGGTGTATGCTGCATATACCACCTGCTATACTCATCGTGCATGCACAAAGACGACGACCAGCGACGAAATCGCCATGCAGGGCTTAATGCTCGCAGGCAGTGAAAGGAGCAGCTTGATTTGCATGCAAAGGTGGGTGTCGTTTGTGACAGCAGCCTTTTCTTGAGCTTTTGTAGCAACTCACACCTTTCGGAGCCGGCACAGCATGTCGACTGCCACACAGACGGACCAAGTGGTGGCGGATCTGCAGGCAATCGCAGGCTTCTTGGCGACGATGAAGGATGCTGGCAATTACGACTCTGTTCGTGAAGGGCAGGTCCTGGCCCTCATCCAGCGGGTTCAAAGCATGAGGCTGAAGCCACAGGATGGCACAGCCTTGGTGAATGCTTGGCAGCAAGGCCCTTGGACACAGGCACAGAGCCAGAGGTTATCCGAAGCAGTTGCTGCCGTCGTTTCGAACCAGAGCAATGCTGCAACAGACAAGCGAGGCATGCAACACCTCAGCAGTTTCGAACACTTCTTGTCAGTGAAGGACATTGAGATTTTGGGTGGTCAATGCAACAACACAATGAAGCTGGAATGCCTCGCAAGCAGGTGCTGCAGACTTCGTTTGGTGTGCCCAAGCGAGCCTTCAGTCCGAGCCATTCTCGCAGCAGGAATGGCACACGGGGCCAATTTGGGATCGCCTTCTGAATCCTATGCACATAGTGTAACTTTCAAAAATATTGAAGCAGAAGGCCAAGCAAGTGGGCAGAAATGGAATCCATTTGCTCCACTACCCCGGCTCCGTGGAGGAACTTCCTGCTGAGCTTCGCACTGCAGCATACGATGCAAACGACTCTGCATGCTCACCCCAAAGCCTTTCTCCTGCCGATGTGCACAAGGCTTCTGGGCAGCTCGTCATCCGAGGCTCTGACAAGAGGGTCAAGAACTCTGGCACGGGAGGCTTCATGCAGACCATGCCCACGCAGCAGCCCTGGTCAAATCCCATGGGCATGGGATCGATGCCAGACCCTTCTTCGGGCATGACAATGATGGGCTGGCTTCGAGGCATGCAATGCATGCAGCAGATGATGCAAACATCCAATCCCGATCAGCTTTTGTCGAACCTACAGATTTTCAGGCCCGGACAATCGCAGCAGGCATCACAGGCAACTGCCAATGTTCAGCAGCAAGCTCTTGTCACATCGTCCTCCAGTACCAGTGGTCAAAATGCAGCTTGCACTGCTGGTGTGCAGCAGCCATCACAGGTTGCCCTGCAGTCGCCGAGTCGTGAGACCGCAACCGTCCCTCAGGATCCTCAAAATTCGCCACCTGCTGGTGGGGTCGCACCTGGCAAGACGGTTCAGACGGAGCTGGACGATGACGGGATCCTTGCCGCTGCCGCCCTTGTGTCAGATGCCTTGGACGAGAAGAAGGGTGAGAGGAGTCGTGCCTCCGAATCTTTCAAGAATGGCAGCGCAAAGGGCAAGGGGAAAGGCGCCAAGAAAACGAAGGGCAAGGGCAAGGGCAAGAAGGGCACGAATGGCGACAAGACCGTCGGCAAGAAGGGCAACGGCAAGGGGGGCAAGGGCAACAGCACCAAGGTGATGAAGAAGCCCGCCATGGCAAAGGCAAAGGCCATGGCGAACCCAGCGACCGGCACACGGGAGTACTATGCCAACTTGCCGATGAAGAAGAGATTGGCCCTGCGACCACATGGTTGCTCGAAATGTCGCTGGAGCCCTGGCTGCCGGCCGTGTTGCTATGTAAAGTAGTATGCTAATGCAGGAGCAATGCCACTGCTGTGCCGAATGTTCACAGCCATGCTCACGAGTTGTATGTAGGCCATGCATGCTCCATGAACGGGGTCTGGATGCATTTATGTTCTGCTGCACTATATGCAATCAAAGAACCCACGGAACACGTGTTTCTGCTGCGAGAAAAAGAAGGTGCATCGTTATCTGCGACACACACCTCAGATGATCCGACATGTTGCCAGCTCTTTTGTGCCAGTGCCGTTTTGCACATCAGTCTGCAGTGGCTTCACTTGTGTGGTTATGTCGACCTCGAGGCTGTGTGTTCCATGCCATGATGCACTGCTAACTTATTCTATAGAATCGTTTCTGTATATAGCCGTACACTTTCAGATCTGTATGTAGGACTGATTGCGAGTATCTCGAATATGATTCTTATTTCGCTTGCAGGGCTTTCTTAAGCTCGCGAGCAGGATCTATAAAGATGGCTTTGGCTGCATTGGGCCGAAAGCACTATGTCTCCCAGAGTGCTCTGGAGGCAGTGTTGAAGGAACTGAAGGAAACCCCTCTTCCGGATGCTGGGTCGAGAAGAACTATCAAGCGGGCCAGGGATGAGCACATCGACATGCAAACTCCTCACGGTTCGTTGATCACACATATCGCCGTGAAGTTGCAAAAGGACGAGTCTCAGGTGAATCTGCCAGTGTTGAATCTGCCTGCTTTTTTGTGGCATTTGTGCAACGACCTTCCCCAGTTCGCAACCTTCTTCCAGAAGAGGATGCACGTGCATCCGAATGGGCCAGATCGTGCATGGACCATGACACTATATTCGGACGAGATAAGTCCTGGCAACCAACTCAAAGTTTCCAATAGCAGGAAAGTACACGGGTTCTATGTGACCTTTGACCAGTTTGGCGCCGAAGCAAGGTCCCGGGAAAGCTTCTGGTTTTGCTTGTCCCTGGCAAGGAGTTCTGTGGTGAACCAGCTGCTAGGAGGACTTTCAGGCCTCACCCACGAACTGATCAGTTCAGGCCCTGTGAAAGCTCTGAGCACTGGCTGCATGTTGACGATGCCCGATGGGCAGAGATGCATGTTGTTCGCAAAGTTGGGAACTATGCTGGGCGACGAATCAGCTCTGAAGTTTGTTTTTGATGTGAAAGGAGCATCGGGGACCCTGCCGTGTCCCCTGTGCTCCAACATCATCAGCAGAATCAGTGCTGCTGAAGATTACGATGCGACTGGCACTTTAAGGAGCATATCCTGCACGGATCCGAACGATTTCGTCCTCCGGACAGATGCTGAAATCTTTCGGGCACACGAGCTACTGGAAAGGCGGCAGGCGACGTTGTCGAAGAAGGATTATACTCGATTGGAACAATCCTTGGGTCTCAACTGCAACCCCAATGGAGTCCTGCATTATCGGTCCATGCCACTCGTGCAGTCGTTAATGTTTGACTGGATGCACGTGTTTCTCGTGACGGGCCTGTGGCAAACAGAAATGGGCTTATTGCTGCCCCTGTTGTACAGTGCCGGTCATTCGGCGGAGACTTTGTTGGCTTACATGATGCAGATCCAATGGCCCCAGAACCTTCGTGGTAGAATCAATGAGACATTGCAGCTTTTCAAAAAGAAAACCTCGCCGAACGAGTTCAAGTCGTCAGCCTCGCAAGGGCTCAATGCCTATCCTTTGGTGCGGATGTTTCTGCTGAGCTTGGATGTGTCTAGCATGAACGATGCACTCAAGTTGGCCGTCAAGTCTTTCTTCAAGTTGTGCATTGTCTTGGACATTCTTTTGTCCATCAATCGTGGCGAAAGTGATGCCAGTCGTGGTTTGGAAGGAGCCATACAGCAGCATTGCCAAGCCTTCAAAACAGCACACGGCGAAGACCACATCACTCCGAAGTTCCACTATGCCCAACACTTGGGCAGCATGGCTGCAACCAAGGACCTCGTGTCGTGCTTTACGCACGAGAGGAAACACAAGGAGGTAAAAAACTTTGCAGACCACATCAAAAACCCTACCAAGGGTTTCGAGGATGCCATCATGAAGGATGTGCTCGGCCGGTTCCTCTTAGCAATGGAAGGCAGCACCGGACTTGTGCAGCCGCATTTGATCTCCCCCAAGCCTGCGAGCCCTCTTCTCATGGCGAGTTTGGTGAGTGCTTTCGGGGCCGAGTCCGTGGGCCAAGCTCAGGGGGCTTTTGCAGCTCAGGTTTCACCTGGCTGCATTGTGCACAAAGCTGACTTTGTTAAGCTGAAGCCCGGTGATGTAGCCGAGGTGTGGTTGCATGCACGACTCGGCTCCGGCGACCTTGTCACTTTGCTGCAGCCGTTTGCTGGGCTTGGTCGAAACATGTACCAGCAGAATGCGGAGGGGGCTCGTTTCGTGGCCTCATGAGGCATTCAGTCTGCATACCTGTATGTGCCCGAAGGCCCTGGCAGAGTCAGGGTTGTGCCTTGATGGAGTGCATGCACCTAGAAAAAACATGATTTTGCACCTGCCTGCGAGCAATTTTGCCCTGCACGACGGTGTTTATGTACACATTCATTCTATGGAAATGTTGTTATCTACATCTTCTATGTGCACTTAGCTAAGTCCGACAACTCAGTTACGATATGTGGACTTATAAGACATGCTATGTTGTAGTTACCTATATGCTGTAACTTCTGTATCTACTTAATAAAGTATGTAAGTGCATACTAACCCACACGCCCTGCCAAGTAGGGGTGAAGATTGAACTGCCATTTTTGCAGGTACGTGGATTGAGCGTGCTCAAACCATATCACATCCAAGCAATGAGTGCTGAAAGGACCACTGCGCCCAGCATGATGGTAAAAACTGCAAGTTTAGATCCTTGGGAACAGTTGCACACACACACACACACACACACCACCGGTGTGCACCGATAATTGTCTAGAATGTTACGAAAAACTCAACACGAGGCACTCTTTTACTACACGACCTGTGGCTGAAGGCATACATAAAGTATCATGACACATGGTTGTTTTAGCGTAACATGCACGAGTTCAACAGGTGTTGACCTTGGGAGCAGGTGCCAATCTGCCGACCGTGGCTGAGTCCAAGCCACAGAATACACCAGTATGTGCGTGAAGGAGAGGATTCTGGTTTCCGCTGGCATAATGTGCGTGTTGAACTGCGGCGAAAAGCTCTCCACATACTGGCGATTCCTTAGCTAGAACTTGCAAAGCAGATGCGCACTCCAACCACAGCGTTCAGCTTGTCCGCAAAGCCGTCTCGCAAGAACTAGAAGCTAAGAAAGCTTGAACTTAGCTCTTCTTGGTCTTATCTTATTGCATGGACCGACCCAGCACCAGCATACTCGGGCATCGCATGGAATGAATGCTGTGCTGAGCTTACGGCCCACTTCGCTCTAACGTGCATCTGTGTTGCCCTGCCACCTCATAAAGACATAGCAACGCTGTTCCAGCATCCCCACTCCCACTTCTGTTAATGCCTTGGCACCCAAGACCCGGCGGCACAGCCGCAGTGCCGTTCCTGGAGGCAGCTAACGCAAGCGAGCTGAACAAAATCACTCGGTCTTGTCCCGGATTTCTAGTGACTCGATGCTCGGATGTGGAAAAATTGTGCAGTGCTTCCCGCAACATCAAACCGTCACTGAAACCAGTGGAATCCTGTGTACCAGGAAAAGCCCGAACATCCCTAAAGTACCCTAAAGTACCGATGCTGCAAATGGCAGGCGCTTACTCATGGCCGCCCGGTTGCAGAAATGGGTTTGGCATGTATTCAGGCCCGAATCAGAGTTCAGGCCTTGGGACTTAGAGCTTGTAGGTATCCTTCTCCCTACTAGCTTCACCGCTGGGGCTTGGGGTTCGAGGCTGCAGCCAAGAAGCCCGTCGGAAGCTATGCCTTGGGCTACACTGCTACACATCGGCTTCACGGTCAAGCCCATAACCAGCACTGATTCAAATCCGGATGTTGCGTCACGGACCGTCCTGCTATGTTTTGCGATAACGATCATAGAAGCCAAACCCAAAGGCTTCCAGAATGGGAAAAGCATCAGCAAAGCATCGAACCTGAAACCCAAGGCTCTCCGTGACAGACAAGGCCGTTCCGGTGCTGTCAGAGGTGCCGGCCACGTAAGCGTAGAACCGATAGACCTTCCGGTTAACAGGCTGTAAATCGATGCTTCAGGCTAGCTGCGGGCTAGGGTCTCAAGAGCTGCAGTCTCCCTTGCTACCGATACCAGTGGGAGGCTTTAGCGCAAGCTGCAGGAGCGATGTCCATACCGAAGGGTACGAGCACACAGAGAGGGATGCCTTGCATCCGATTGTGCAGATTCTGTTGTGAGCACAAGCACTTTCCCGCAAAGCTCCCAATCAACAAAACCATCAACTCAATGCTTCGGGACATGAGTTTTGTTTAGGGCTGGGGTTTAAGGCAGCGCGGCTTCAACAGATGCCCTGATGCCTGGCTGGTGTCCGGAGGGATATCCCAGGAAATTATGCCACCCAAATCCCCAGCATCCAAATCCCGGTCGTCGAAAGCCAGGTTGGAGACCTGAACCACGTGCTCAAGTTCTGTACAGACGGAAGCCTGAAAATCTACGGAACAATACTCAGCAAGGTTCACGTTCTGCGTAATTAACTCGGATATACGTCCTGGTCAACCCGTAGCTGATATTGGAATTCGTCCAGCAGCGTCCAGTCCCGAGCTCATGTTGTTGGCTGGGAAACTGCATTAGCATGCAAGGGTTTTGAGAATGCCATCACGCTACTGCCACAAAAATCAAGCCCGCCCGTGCGTTTTTCCATACCAAGCAGTGCCGGGGCCCCCTGGTTCAAGTGGATGGTACTGTCCAGGATGACATGGTGGCTGACTGGCCGCAGCAGGACACAAGCCATGCAAATGGACACACGCCCGCAAGGGCTAACGCTTTGGCGAATGACTTCAGACTTTAACTGTTCCAAAGAGCACTCATTCTCTCCGGAATCCCATTGTCTGAGCGCAGCGAGCGCCTTCCTTGGACCAAGTGGCCGATGAAATGGAATCGGAAATCGCGACGGCCGGCGGTTCGGACTGCTCTGTGAGAACTGAGAAAGTCGTCACCTGTGATGGAAGCTCGAAGCGTTCCCTGTCGGCCTGTCGAATTGCAGGCAACTGTGCCTGGATGTGCGTGTAGGTGACATTGAGGGTCTCATTCACCTGGCGCCGTGCTCTGCTTGCTGAAGGTTGTTAGCGCCGGGTGCCACAGATTCTGCCCGAAATTGATGGCACATGTCTACAGGCAGTGTCCGAAACATGCATACTTTGCAGCACCCGTCATGCAGCTATCTGTATGCAATGCGGTCGGAACAGTGCGGAGGGCTTCATCTGTGCTTGCCCACGTGAGATGGTCACTGGCCAGCTCGAAGAACAGGAGGCCCGACTGGTTTACGACACAAGAAGCTGCAAGGCCAAGCTGGCCATCGATGAGCCTTGGGGGTGTTGTCAACGACGCCAACTCTCTGGAAGTTGTTGCCCATGTCATCTCTGATCTGCAGGCGGTCTGCCCCTTCGACCGAGCTGAAGCTGGAGGCTTGCGCAAGCACACTTTCTACACAGAAGACTGTAGCTTTGCAGCTTGTGCACGACAAGCGGTGGCAACCGCGTTGCTACAAGCAATTAGTGAGACAATATAAAGCAACTTGTTAACTCTAATGGCGAGTCTACTTTCCGAATAAGTGCTCCGGACATTGAATTCGCCGCACAGCTGCAGGTGCTACTTCTGAGGTACCCTGACATGAACGCCTCACAGACTGTCGATGGAAAATATGCACAACCAGATGACAGGTTTCAAGCCAAATTAGCAGTATTGCCGATGCTAGCAACTGCCTCAATATTCTGAAGGGGCAATTTCGATAACACTACCATGCCAACTAACAACGAAAGCAAAGAAAACTCAATCAGTACCAATAAGACCAATGATGACAGTAGTAATGGTAAGAACCATGACCGTCCGAAAATCGATAATATTGGGATTCTCGGTAAGAAAACACAGAGGGAAACCCAGTCCCTACATAGTTTATACAACGAAAACCATATAATTATGAATACGGTGTACACTACGTCACTACGTGCTACGCGAATTATTCATTGTGTATCGGGCCACGCAACTACTTACATCGTTGTGTAAATGCACAAGCACTAATTAACTACAGGCGAATCTGAAGGCAAAAACATAAAAACGTAACCGGCATAAACTGGGCAGAAATTGACGAGCTATGTGTGGTTGAGACATGAGGAAGGAGGTATGATACATGCATTCAACACCTACATCGGATGACAACCTTTCTTGTTTTTATACCGATGGGATGGCATCTCCTCGCAACATGCTTCATTGACGCTCTTGTCTTTCCATCAAAAGATGCATGCTGTTCAACATGTCATTACACCTCGTGACGAACGAGAGAAGCTGGAGTTGGATATCCGCTTTGGTGCCGCATACGTACGTGTACGTCATACAAATACGACTGGTGGCCGCAAACTCATCGATTATTTTCGTTTTTTTATGCGATTTATGCAAGCATTCGACATACCTACTCCTATCACAGCAAGGATTAAACAAGTGCCGACCGGGTTCCCTCTAAGAACAAAGGTTTGGAACGCAAGTATCAACAACTTAAAACATGTTGCCATGGTACAACTTCGAACAAGAAAGAGCAAGAAAGCTATCTTCTGATCAGCAAAAACGGGGGCTGCATGATGTTCTTGAAGGTTTAGCATTGCAGCAAACTCCCCGCCTGCGACGCTTGCCCTGTCGCTGAGGTATGCCTCGCGAAACGAATTCCGTCAGGACGGAAACTGGAGGTCACGCGGTCCATGTTGATATGCATGGCTTGTGAGTGTGCCTTCCCTCTCACTCCCCTCTATGCCTGTCTCCCTCTCTCGCTCTGTCGCTGTCTCTCTTTCTCTTTCTCTCTGTTTGTGTCCACACCCGCACACACAAGTGTGTATATATATATATATAGTCAGATAAATATACATATATAGGTTGTGTCTGTACATAACACAAACCTATGTGTGTTTCAATTTTCAAAGAAATTAATAACATGTATCTGGCTGAACATTGCGTCTGTACATACACAGACATATGAGTGTCTATATATGCCAAAGACCAAAGAACATATTACAGGCTGTAACCCGTGCTGCATTCCACGTGGGTATGCCTTCATTGCATTGGACATATGCATGAATGATGTACACAAATGATTACATATGTATTATCTGGACTGGTGGTGTAGCAGTCCTAGTAGTAGTAGTAGTAGTAGTAGTAGTAGCAGTAGTGGTAGTGGTAGCAGTAGTAGTAGTAGTAGTAGTAGTAGTAGTAGTAGTAGTAGTAGTAGTAGTAGTAGTAGTAGTAGTAGTAGTAGTACTGATAAAACTACTGGTCGCAGCAGTGGTAGTAGCAAATGTAGTAGTAGTGGTAGTAGGAGTAGGAGTAGGAGTAGGAGCAGGCAGCAGCGGTAGTAGTAGTAGTAGTAGTTGTACGAATTGTACGAAGAGTACTGTCGTCGTCGTGGCGGCAGCAGTCGTAGTAGAGGTGGAAGTACAAGTAAAAGTAGAAGTAAAAGTAGGAGTGGGGACAAGGAGTCGGAGTAGAAGTAGTAGCAGTAGTAGTAGTAGTAGTAGTAGTAGTAATAGTAGTAGTAGTAGTAGTAGTAGTAGTAGTAGTAGTAGTAGTAGTACTGGCGCAGGCAGCAGTACTAGCAGAGTAGCAGTAGTTTAGTGGTAGTGGTGAACGTAGTAGTAGCAGTAGTGCTTGTAGCAGTAGTGGTAGTGGTATTGATAACGGTAGTGGCAGTGACAATGCCAGTAGCAGCACTGGCAGCAGTAGTGGCAGCAGCAGCAGCAGGAGTAGTAGTAGTAGTAGTAGTAGTAGTAGTAGTAGTAGTAGCAGTAGTAGCAAGCCGCCCTCTACCAACCAACCCTCCTAATTACACTTCTCGAACACATCCTTTATTTACTCGGTATCTGCAGTACTTTCGTCATGTAGGAACATCTTATGAAGCCTCAAAATCGACTTGTCGAGTTTGCAAACTCGAGCTTCGGATTTTGGACTTGCGTGTTGGCTGGGGTGGGGGGAGCGGGGGATGATGACGACATTGTTTCGCGGACCTCCAGAAGAGCCGTTTTACTCGGTATTTAAGCTTTCTTTACCACTTGCTCCGAGGCCCAGGCACAGTAGGTCTTGAGCACGCGTTCAAACCCAACACAAGTATCATAGTTGCAGGTGCAACGTCCATTGTAGCGCAGACTTCACCTTTTGTCTGGGGTGTGTGATGCAGAGGAATTGATCACTCCACTTGCATTTTATTCCCAGCTTGCTGGTTCACATCAGCAGTAATAGTGATAGTAATAGTAGTCGTAGTCGTTGTCGTACTAGTAGTAGTAGTAGTAGTAGTAGTAGTAGTAGTAGTAGTAGTAGTAGTAGTAGTAGTAGTAGTAGTAGTAGTCGTAGTAGTAGTCGGAATAGTATTCGTAGCAATTAGTAGTCGTAGTGTCGTAGTGGTCGTAGTAGTAGTAGTAGTAGTAGTAGTAGTAGTAGTAGTCGTAGTAGTAGTCGGAATAGTATTCGTAGCAATTAGTAGTCGTAGTGGTCGTACTAGTAGGAGTAGTAGTATGTGAAAGTCTTGAAGGGCTTGAGGAGTTCGAACGGGTTCGTCTTCGGTACAACGTGGTTGTCGAAAGGCTCACGGCGCCTTAAAACCGGCTCTCGACCATCAACCCTTCGCACACTCCTATCGAATTTTTCCACGCAAGAACATGTCAGCGAGCTTCTTTACAGTGCTTGCTATGCCAGTTACGGCTGTGCTTCTGCCGATCATGGCTGTGCTTCTGCTGATCATGCCTGTCTTTCTGCCGATCATGGCACGTTTCCGCTTGAGCAAGCGGATCAGCGACGATCATTAACAGCTCCACTGTTAGTCTATACACATGACCGTCCAAACTCAAGGCTGCATGCAGAGGTTTCTTCACCCCTCCTTGGTGGCGACGTCAGTCGCTTCACCATCTCATCGTAACCATTCTGTGCCACGATGCTCGGTCTCTTCTCGTTGGCCTCGCACACATTTCTGGCACACGTCGCGTTCCTGGAACCTCGTCGAGGAATTCAAGGTCGAACACGATCTTGAAGCATGAACACATGTCCCCTTAGGCGTCATGTACACTTTCTTGGGCACATCGCCCAAGAGCTCGCACTGTGTTGCTGCTTCCCTTGTCCTCGGGGCTCTCCCGGAGCGATTGACCAGCGAGGGCCGTTCGTTCCACACTGGATCGTCCCAGCTCGACATAGGTGCAGCTGAGGTTATCTTCGTGCCCTTCCTCGTAGGTCTTTCTTGAACCGGTTGAGGAGGTGGAGGAGCTGCACATGGTTCCTCCTCTTCTGGCCTTATTTCTGCAGAGCACGTAGGATCTGGGGCAAAACTAGATGTCCTTCTTGAGCGGGAGGAGGAAACATTCATCCCAACGGCCTCAGATACATCTGAACCACACAGGCCCGCCAGGTGGATCAAATCCACCCGCTCTTCTCGCGACAGTGTCTCCGGGTCCCTCTGCAGCAAGGCACTCAACGTCCTCAGCTCGACCTTTGAAAGTCGCTGACGATCTCGTGAGGTCTCGAGGCTTTTCAGCCTTACCACCTCACTTCTTCCTCTGACCACGCCCTTGCAGCCTTCCCATATTGCAACAGCACATATCACCAGCATTGTTACCAGCACGTACAATTCCCAGGAGCTACTTATCGCAAGGGGCTCCGGAAGCGGGTCGGTTTCGGAAACCCTATGACCTTGTACGCTAGATATAATCTGAGCTAGAACCAATAAGCCGGTACAGCAACCCAAGTTACCCCCGTGGGCTGTTGGTGGTGGCTGTGGTCTTGTGGTCCTCTGCTCTGGTGCTGCTTGGTGTTCAACTGTTGCAAAGTGCTGCTGCTCTGCTGTTGTGGTGTGCTGCTGCTGCTCTGCTGTTGTAGGGTGCTGCGGCTGATCTGCTGGGGCTTGAAGGCACCGAACGCATTCTTTGGCGTCTTCTCCCGGAAGTAGATCTTCTTTGCGCCCAAGACCCCACCTTCGCATGAGCATCTCCATCCTCTTTGACGGCAGGATCTTGGTAAGACCATCTGCCAACTGCCACTCTCCCGGGCAATAGGCAATGCGCGCCCATCCCTCTTGGATCCTCTGCCGTAGTGCCGCCGCCCTCACCTTCAGGTGGCGTGTTCGCCAGCTCCCTCCTTCTTCTGAAGCCAGCGTGATTGCTGCCGAATTGTCGACTCTAACTTCTCTTGATAGAGGGACAATCCCGACGTCCGACAACATGGCATCGATCGAGTAGGTCAGCGTCGCCCCCTCCGATGCCTCAAGCAACTCAGTCTCTGCGCTGCTGGTTGTTACCAGCGATTGCCGGCTGCTTTTCCATGCGACCGGTGACCCTGCCCAAAACACGACTGCACCACCGTGGCTTTTTCTCCATCTGGGGAGTAGCTGCTGTCGGTGTAAGTCACCAAATCCGGACTGCTTCCAGCGAAGAAGCTCAACTTCCATTGCTTCGTCGCGTTCAGGTAGGCGAGGGTCTTGCGGCCTATGGTCGCAACTCTCTCTGGGTCCTTCGTCGTCAGGCTACCCATCACACTAACCGTGTAGGACAAATCTGGCCTACACCGCTGGGCCAGCCATGCCAGCTCTCCAGTTATCGACTGGGCGGCACGTAGGTGTTCTTGGGTGTACGTGGTGGGGTACGCCTCGGGATCCATTGCCATCCATTCCTTGGCCGACGGCAACAGGGACTTCTCTGTGGGGCTCACCGCGTGTTGTCGTAGAAGCTCTTCAATGTACCCCTCCTGGTCCAAGGTGTAGCTGGTGATCTCCCCTTCCTCGTTGGTCTCCTGTCTGATCTCCATTCCCAAGAATCGCACGGAGGTGGAGGACTCGGCATACTGACACGGCGTGACCTCCCAGGTTGCAGCCATCCACTCGTAGGCCTCGTTCGTCACCCATCGTGGTCCCAGGATAAGGAAATCATCAACGCAGACGATCATCAGCCCGATTGTAGTCTTTCCATCCGGGTCTTTGATCTGCCACACGTCAGCGTCGGCTTGTCCGTGGATGAAGGTGAGGCCACTCTCAGTCTTTGCCTGCTTCATCTTCTGGGTCCTGTGGTCACTCCACCATCGAGGGGAAGACCTAAAGCCATACAGGGCAGTTTGCACCACCCAAATCTCATCGGCTTCTGCCAAGCCAGCCTTGACCAACGCTATCGGTGGTCGCAGCGCCAACCTCGTTCCATCTGGCACTGGAGCTCTGAGAAACGCGCTAACCACATCCCCAGTGCATGCGCTCCAGCGGTTCCGCGCCGCCTCCGCCGCCACTGCACCTCCAGAGTAGTTGATCTCGTTGTCGGCCTTGGGCTGGAAGTTTCCGCACGACACGATCCTGGCTTTTCTTCGAAACCTCGTACCCTCCTTTGTCGGAGGTTTCACTGTGAATACGGCTTTGCCCGGAACTATCACAGCTCCTTTCTGAGCCATATAGTCCCGCGCTGCTTGGCCTCGCAATCTTTTGACCGCGCCAATATTTTCCAGTGTGCTGACCTCGGCATTCAAGGCGGGGATCCACTCGGCAATGGCCTCCTCGACCTCCTTCGGGTGGACCGTATGGACCACCCTCAGATCACCCTCCAGCTCCGCAAGGATCTTCTCGACGTCCTTGGTGTAGAGGTTTTCCACTGCCGCCTTCGAGCATCTCGTGATGTCCTCATCCACTTCCGCTGGAGAGTCCCTTTCACTGAGGTCCCCCAGGCAATCGCCTTCGTGCACTTCAAACTCCATGTGGCGGGTTTGCTCCACCTCCTCTTGAATGGCCCTTAGTTTCGCATCGAAGTCTTCTTCATCAGGCACAGCGAAACCACACTCAATCAGCTCCTCCCTCATCTCTTCGGTGAGCTTCCTCCATGAGTTGATAGTGTGTCCCGCGACCAAAATGCGAAGTCCCTCTGTTCCCTGGACGGGGCTATGCCATCTCCGGGGATTCACCTTCACGGGCTCCGTGAGCATGTGGATCTGGCCTGGGACCTCGGCTCCGTTGACATCCATAGCATGATATTTTCCACGAAACACATCGCCCGGTTGAAGCTCCTCCCACACGCCTGCGCCCTTTGTTGTCCTCAGAGGAGATATAAGATTGTAGGAGTGCTTGTCGTTGAAAGAGTCCCTGTGCGTTGGCATAACAGCATTCCTCACAATCGTTGCCGACGTGAACACCTCCATTGGGAAGTCCATCTTCAGCAGCTGGGTCACCTTCTCCGTAAGTTGCGGGGCCTCCTTTGTGTACTTCGTTATGCCAAACTTTCCCCCAAAGTTAAAAGCCCCAACTGTTGAGTAGCTGGTGTCCTCGCGGTCGCCGTCCTCAACAGTCAGCTGCGGCCTTTTCACCTTGTGCACTGGATCCTTTTCCATCAAGTCCAAGATCTCCTTCACAAGAGCGGCTCGCTCCTTCGCATAGTTCTCTTTCTCAACCTTTTTGATAGCGAGCCCATCTTCACCAATGGGCCCCTTTTTGAGTAACCTTCGCGCCGGTCTCAAAGGTAGCACATCGATCTCGTCCTCGTCTTTCAAAGCTCCGGGATCATGTAATCGAGCTCGTAGGTGGGTTGTGACCGTGAAGCGTTTAGTCTCGTCTTCCAAAATGGCTGATCCGCCATTCACATCCCACACCGGCCCCATGTAGACCCCCTTTGTCCAATGAGGTAGTAGATCGTGTCGACCACCATCCCCGTACCTTTTCTTCTTGATCGCCACTCTGGTTCCATAGGGACAAGGAGCCCGAGGATCTTCTGGTCGGAGTCGTTCTTCACGTTGTCGATGGGCTGCTGCCTCCATTGCGGTGGCCCAGTGCTCGGCCCCCATTCCAGCCGAGCGCAACAGCGTTCGAGCTCGCCCTTTGAGAAACCGCACTGCTCTTTCCGCTGTTCCATTGCTTTGGGGGGCTTGCCCCTCCGTTCTTGTGAGCCAGATATTGTTATCCAGCGTCCACGCCCTCAAAGCCGGCGACCTTAACTCATGAGCTCGATCTGAGTGGATTCTGAGGACTGGAAGATTTTCTTGTCGTAGCTGTAGCACCACCTCTTGGATCGCCCTCATAACCTCCTTTCCGGTCTTCGTCTTGAGGGGCTTGATGAAATAGAGGTGGTCGATGGGGATCTCGTGGTTCCCTTCCAGCGGCTCATCATCTGCCGCCGTCTTCGCTTGGTCCTCAGCCACCAATTCGTCGTCATCCCATAGTTTATCCGCCGCCTTCATTGCTTGGATTTTCGGGTCCAGGTCCTCGCTCACCTCGGGTTCCGACAGCTCTATGTCTGCCAGCTCAGATTCAAGTAGTGCCCGCTGCGCCTCCTCATCCAAAGGCTCATCAGACCCCTCCTCAGCACCCAAATCTGAGAAGTCGTACTCCAAGGAGGACATGTCGCCTGGCTCTGGTTCAGGAGGGGGTTCTTGGTCAGGGAACCTGGGCATCGAGTAGGAAGCTGCCAAGAAAAACCGGTACCCCCTTCCATGAGTGTTTCTGCTTTTGATCCTCATGGGGCCCCCAACGTCCACGCTGAGGACGTAGGCGCTTTTCTGCTTGGTGCGCCTGTGCTGTTTTCCAGACCCCATCATCATCACGCAGTACTCACAGTCCTTTCTGAAAGGTACATGATCTCTTTTAACATGTAGCTTCCACCCTTGCTCCGCTGTTAGCTTCCGTAACTCTTCTTGCGGCTGCCACACAGCGGTTGAAGCCACTCCAGCCAATTGCAATGCCGTCACCAACGATCTTCTCACCTTCGCTGCGGCTGCACTCCACGACATAGACGAAGGTCCTGGCTGATTCCCTCCATCTTGCATGAACTCCTTCAGGTTGAGATTGTCGCAGATCGTAATTGCGGCTCCCTTTCGATCCTCCTCCCCGGTTGCCCCTATTGTCGTAGTAGTCGCTCCCAAAGGCTTCACCACCTCAAGCAATTCCGTCATCATAGGGGTTTGCCACACGTCAATTCCATCTTGTGCTTCGGAAACCCCAGTAGGATCTCCCGGGTTGCTCATCATCCAACCCACCGGCCTGCACGTGTGAGCTACCAGGTACAAAAGGATCTGCCTTGCGGTGAGCGAGGTCTCCTTGTTCACATAGTACATCTCCGTTGGTGACAAACCGGTGATCCCATAGGGCTCCTCTTTGGTTCTCCAAGGCTTCGCATTCTTTTCGTTCACATACGGCCTGGGATCATATGTCTTCGCCGGCGGGCTCCCGATCACCGCCTTGACCCTTGAAGTCATTGCACCCCACATCAGTGCTTTGTAAGCCGGGCCCCGCATGCTCCAGCCACCATGCAACAGAATCTCCACGTTGATGATCACGACCTCCGAGTTGGTGTCAACGTTCACCTGGCCATTCAGCGACTGCACTGGGTCCTGCTTCAAGTTGTTGCCACCGTAAAGGTTTAGAACCCAGGCCTTGGACCGCATCAACTTCTTCCGGATTCTCCGTGACACAGGGAGGCCCTTCAGGTACTCCCAGCCAGATTTGTCGTTCGCCTCCACATTCGGAACCATTCACATTAGCACTTCGTCGGGGAGTCCTTTGAAAATGGGCGACTTGTAGAGGGCCTGCAATCCGTCCACGACACACCCTTCGGAGGCGTAGGCCGCGAGGTCTTGTCTCCAGTCCTCAGTCTTCGCCTCCATCATCCGAATCGCACTGAGGCGGTCCTGCAGCTCCAGTGTCCTTTGGCGAAGCTCGTCCATCCTTCGCGACTCTAGCTCTGAGATCAACATTGCCGCCTGCACTGGGTCCGCTATCTCTGGACAGCCTGCTCGGATTCTCGCGCGGATGGTGCCGTACTTGGGGTGCTTCAACATCAACCCCCCTCGCGTCCACTTCAAAGTGCACCCGAGAGACTCAACGAGCCCCCCTAGGGGCAGTATGGTTTGCGCTTCCTTCCCCTGGGCTGGGTCCAGGATGATACTTCCTGCTGGTGTCTGACGTAGCAGGCGCTTCTCATCTCCAGCCAACACCACGGGCACCTCCTTGCTCGTGAGGTGCTCTCGTTCATCTCGAGCGGGCCTCAGGACGTGCGTCGCTCCTGAGTCAAGAAGAGCACCACGACCTTCATCTTCAGTGGCTTGCGGCGTGCTCACCTTGAGGGCCTTTAGCTTCATCTCGTCGAGCTGGCGCTGGATGGACTCGTATGTTGGTGCCCCTGATGTGGTCGTGGTTGGTGGGGTTGTCGTTGCCATCATGGTCTTCAGCATTTGGTGGGCGTCGGTGAGGATCTGCTGGAGGTCCCCAGAGGGCTCCTTGGTTGAGCTCGCTGGGCTGCCAGCCGGTGACGGCTCGGGACCAGGTTGAGGCGGTTCCCTTTGACCACCTCCAGTTGCCAACGATCAGCCGCTGCCGTAGACGATGAAGTCGTTCCCCCTCCGCCTTTATCTCCCTTCCCTCTGCCTTTGGGGCCAGAGGTAGGAGACTGCTGAGCTGGCTCTCCCTGCTTCTTCGTCGGGCAGTCCTTCTTCTGGTGTCCCAGGGCCGAGCATAGCAAACAACGTCCCGTTTTGGCCGTCGTCCCCCAATCATGTTGGAACTGGCACTCCGCTCCTCGACGACATCCATCATCTGACTTTGCAAACCATTTGCAGAGCCTTTCTTTCTTGTCTGGCTTCGCCTTCGCCCCTGGTGTGGCCGTAGTAGCTGTCGTAGCGTCCGGCGTAGCGGCTGCGCTCTTGATCCTTGGTGCGGACCGCGAAGCTGTAGAAGTCGCTGTGCTTAGAAGTTCCATTTCAGCCTGCAAGTGCTTATGGAAGTCCAACGTCGTTTCTTCAGTTGGATTACTGTCTAGCTGCAACCGATTTCTCATCATCGTTGTTCTCAGCCACACGTCTTGGTTCTTGACGAGGACCGGGGCCCCAATCAGCGCCAGGCCTTTCACCATGAGCACAGGATCAGGCACCGCGACCGTCAAGTCCTTGGCCCTCGAGAACCACCTTCCCCACTTCCTCAACGCCTGCACGGCCAGCTCCGGAGTGGCCACTCCCTCCGGGGTTGTCAGCTGCTCCAGAAGGAGCGTTTTCTCTTGCTCTCCTCCCGGTCTGTAGGTCGTGAGCAGCTTGAACACGAGTGAAAGCGATGACCCAGTAACCTTCTTCGTCACCATCTCGCTTTTCACCTCTGCCGGCAGAGCTCCCAGGATCATTCCCGCAGCCCTTGCATTGACCCGGCCATACTTTCCTTGCTCCAACTTTGAGTCCCGCGGCAAAGCCAGGGTGAGCTTCTCCATCGGCGTCGCAGTGACCCACTTCTTGTAGCGCTCGTCCGCCACCGCTCTTACTTCAGTCCACCATTCATGACTGGTGTCTGATAAGTCGCCCATGATCGAGCCGACCTCCTCCAGCCAGTCCTGGATATCCACTGGGCTAGTGTCCTTTCCAGGAGGATCTAGATGAGGAAGGGAAGATATCCCTGGTTTCACGAGCTCGGGACCGTCCTTCTTGTCCATCTGGCGAAGTTGTACTTCTTGCAGTTGCCGCATGCCTGTAGCGATCACGCCCAAAAGTTCCATTGGGGTTGGCTGTGTTGTCGTCTCGGCGTCTGGACTCTTGGATCTGGCATCATTCTTTCCGGACCCCTCCTGACCCGAACGACCCTGTGACATAGGCTCTTGTGGATCCACCGCATGCGAAGCTTGATCACCTTGAGGTACGTACTGAGAGTGCAACGCCCGATCTCCATGAGGTACATCCTGAGAGTGCGACGCCCGATCTCCATGAGGTACATCCTGAGAGTGCGACGCCCGATCTCCATGAGGTACATCCTGAGAGTGCAACGCCCGATCTCCTTGAGGTACTCCGTGCGAGTGCAACGCCCGATCTCCTTGAGGTACTCCTTGCGAGTGCAAAGCCCGATCTCCATGAGGTACTCCTTGCGAGTGCAAAGCCCGATCTCCTTGAGGTACTCCCTGAGAGTGCAAAGCCCGATCTCCTTGAGGTACTCCCTGAGAGTGCAAAGCCCGATCTCCTTGAGGTACTCCCTGAGAGTGCAAAGCCCGATCTCCTTGAGGTACTCCCTGAGATCTGACATTCGCCTCGGCGATCGCTTGTAGCTCATTTCGCTCTCGCCTGAGTTGGTCCACTTGCTGTCGTAGACCCATCGTTTCATCACGATGCTGGTTCATGAACTCCTGGAGCTGCCTTTGAACTTCGGCCTGCACTGCTGATGAAGCCGTGGACGCTGAACCTCCATGTTCGGGTTGTGATGGTACTCCATAGAGCGTAGGT
>CAJNDT010000402.1:482500-500000 GCA_905221615.1 Symbiodinium sp. CCMP2592
GCTTTGGGCAGTCTATTTTGGATGCTTGCTGTGCGGGGATCCGACATTCAAGGGCTCCTGAAGTCGGAGCAAATCCAGTCAGTTGCTTGCCCATCACGACAGTCATCGTAATATGTATCGGTATTGCCAGTTCCCTATCAAGGCCACAACATCACGGGTAGTCGTGGAACCGTCCAAGGATCAGGTACGAGACATCTTCGGACACAATACGACCGGTTAACTCGTAAATACCACTGAATGTCACGTCCCCCATGCCGATTTGGATGTTAGGCACATATGTACCGTGTACCCAAATGACATGTCGAGTTTGATGAAAGCGAAAACTAGTCTTACCAGGTCTTACTGCGACACGAGATGTGACCAATCATTATCATGTTGAATAAAATACAGTTAACTTGAACACCTACTGTTGAATTATTTTGATTTAGAATTCAATAATTACACCGTAGTGTGTACGTAGTACTTTTGTAATGTTCGCCGGATACCTCGTTGACACTTCGTATTGAGAAAAACAAACACTAGTAGGGCCAATTACAAGTCTGCTAAAGAAAACATGCTGAAAGTAGCAGCTACTTGATATTCGCTTAGCGCTTGGCGTCGAAATAAGGACTTCCCATAATTACAGTATTCACTGTCATATACTCAGAACCTGCTTGATACTGGCAGGTCACATTGCTCAACAGCATTCAACAACAAGTGAATGCTAAGGCAGCCAATATGCAGCGCCCATTCAGCGCAGTTTTGACCATGCAAAAAGAAACATATAACCATTGTTTAGTTAATACTTAGCTTAAGATAACTAGCATGTCCGTACTACTCCCCTGAATGTATATTCCATGGTTAACTTGACTAGTCTTTCCGGTGGTTCTAACCCAATGTCTAACTCATGAATCTCTGTTATGAATGTTACACAAGCATTCCTGATTCACGAGAACCCTACCCGGCAGTTCCACAAAGTCTCTCGTAACAGGATTTGGAACATCCATTAATTCCCATATCGAACACTTATCGGCCCCAAAATAAGTGTTCAGTCAGCCCCCACATGACCGAGATAAGTGTTCAGTAAGCCCACAAGGAGTGTCCATTTACAGACCATTCTACAGAGCTCTTCTCCTGCAAAGAGAACATGCCATGTGTACACTCATTTATCATGCTTAATACGCTCCCTCTATTATTACCCCCGGGTCCCTAATACCCGATATCTTTTCCTGAGAAGTATATAGTGTTAGCAGGCACTAAATTGAATGTTCCCCATGGTCGGTGCTTTATTCTAAAGGCTGCAGAACCGTAAAGTTTGAGACTGAGAGGGACCTCAGATCCTCTACGCTTAAACCAATGTTCTGACTAATGGGCCCTCGTTTTAATGTAGTCTTTGAACTGTTGAACTTCTCTTCGGATGCATTCCGGCCAAATGCTCTGCAAGACTACTACTTTTTGGAAAAATGGAGAGGAGGTTAAATACCAGGAGAGCGGATTACTTGTGCAATTGTTGATGTATTGGCGGATCGCTTCTCGTACTAGAAGGAGGAACCGAATTAGAGATCTGCAAAATTCAGCATGGTCAGCATTGAAGATGTGATTGCCATTGTCGATAATGTTCGTCATCACCATTCTCATCCTCAGCATCATCGTCATTCGAACGGCCATCGCAATGGTCACAGCATCATCAGTTGTCGCAGTGTTTTCGGCTGCCTTGGTCTAAGTCCTCGTCGGTGAAGGCTGGGCTGGACACCTGCACAGTTCCAAGCAGAAGGTAATGCTCCCAAACTCGTTTAGGGACAGGGGACATGGGACTCGGGGCAACAATCCTTAACAGGACACGGATATAGTCGGAATTTTGCAAGCAGGCTTTCGGACCCGGCGCTGGGCATTTGCGATATCATCACCACAGTTCAGCAAAACGAGCATTACCAGCAGACCCATCATCGCCATCGACATACACGATAAGTAAAGGATCAAGTGCTCATCATGCATTCTGGTGAACATGGTGCCCACCTGATACTTCGCGACAGCTTCCTCGAAGGACAGGCTGTTCGGCGTCGTCTGCTCAGCAAAGCTGGACTTCGTGTACACCACGAAGTGGGTGAAGTTCTGAGGGCAGGAAATTCGAGGAGGGCATATCAAGGTTAGTTCCAAGGCTTTAGACTTCGGGGCGCGTGGAGCATGCTGGCCCCAAAGAAAGTATCCCAAAGCAGCAACGGTTTCACCAAGGCTCCCCATAGGCATCGCCCTCAACGACCTGACAGCACAAGGTTGCTTGGGGAGGGAGCTTGGGCTTGGACCTTCACAGAAACCCGAACCAAGGGTGCGACCTGTAGCTGGTCAACGCCGGCTGCCACCTCGCCCAGTTGGGACCTGCCAGTGCAACTGCCGCTTTTGTTCTGTTACTCTCAGCCTCAGCTCCACAACCATGCCAGTGGGGTGGCCCTTGCTCGTGCTCAGGCATCAGAGCTTGGAAGGGTGGCCCGCCGGACCATATGGGCAGAGACACCAACAATGCAGAAGTGGGAGATCCCCAGGCAGCTCTAAGTCTTAGTTTTCGAGGGAACCTTGCCAAGCCCATGTTGTCTTCCGCGATGTAAATGACCTCACAAGAGCGGCTACAAGTTCGGCAAGTTCTCCGAAATCTACAAGAACTCTGGGACACTGTTGGGCATCACATCTACAGCAAGATTGATCCGCCTCTCCGAAGGGCACACTAGAACTATATAACTTCTCGAACAGGTCATTGGCCCGTTCGAGAACCTTATGTCTGCTACTTCACACATGCCTCTTCATGTTTGGAGCATTCACAAGCCTAGGGCCGAGTGCAACCAGCTCACAATCGATTCGAGGCAGTCCGGTTCAGCAGGCGGTCCCCACACAAGGCTCCCGTTGACCACGTCCATGTTCCTGGGAACAGGGAGGTTTTTAGTCGGGGGGTGCTTCGTTGACGGCGGGGATTCGCGAACACTCCAACCCTGACGTGTTGACGGCACAGTGAGAAGTCCAAACTGGCACGAGCGGCAAGTCAGTACCCACGAAACTGACCGTGCCCACCGTGGCATTGTCATCCTGTACGGAACGCATCTGGCGGCCATCAGGACAGTCCCTATGAAGTTGTCCTCTCTGTAGGGTTTACGTAGCTCATGTTGAAAAGGTCTGACTACCATTGCAGCTGCCGGAGAAACCCCCAGAAGCATCCTGCCCATGACGAAAACGGTGTCGGCATCATGGAAGCTTCCACAGTGACTCGTGCACCCAGCCTGGATCTCGACCGTTGCCGGCGTGGTCTGCTCTGCCAGCGATGACGAAGCGTAGACGAGCCAGTGCGTCCAGTTTTGCATCGCTGTGTCCTTTCCGCCGAGAACCCAGCATCAACCTTTCAACTCTTTGGATCCTGAAAGCTACATGTCAGAGTAAGGGCGAAGCAACTGCTGCAGGAGCAGTTCTCGCGTAAAACCAGGCACTCGAACAGGACAGGTCAAGTGGTGCGCTGGTGACGCCAAGAATCAGCAGGGAGAGTGCTGTTGGTATCGCCCAGCCTGAAAAAGAATCGCACTGTGCAATAAGCAGGAACTGCTGGGTGGAGCTGCATCCTCTTGAGTTGCCACGAGGCCAGAAAGCCGGGATTCCCGACAAGCATAGTACGTCAGAACCCAGCTTCAATTCGCTGATTGAGCTTGGACTGATGACCATGAAGCACTTTCGGCCAAGTCTCGCATTGATCTGATAAAGCCATCGGCACCAGGGACCCTCAACGGCCGTGTCTCGATGTCCTTGTTTTTTGAGACAGTGGATGCTTACATCGAATGCTCCTGCGGTACCGCTAACCTCTGAGTCTCAGAAGCATTTTAGATGTGGCTCTGAAGCACTTACGCGTTGGGATGGATTCCGAGGCAGCTGACCGTCGGTCGACTGTGCTGACGCCTGAACCACAAAGTCAAGATCCTTTCTCACCGCCCTACAACTCAGACAAGGCTCCGGGCAAAGAAGCAGCATCTGCCGTGCGACTGTCAACGTAGCCCGGGCAGCCGGAAGACTGAGCACAATTGAAGAAACTCTCCCGGGGATTGCAGACGAAGTTTCGTGAATGGGTGGCCTTTCGGTGCAGTCAGGGCTTTCCAATTGGGTCCGAGCTCAGGATGTGGGGCTTCGCATGCAGCCTGCAGCTGCAAGCATTTATGCTGCAAACTCAGCACTACATAGTCTGGGTATGTGGTCGGCTCTTGCGCACACGTCTCCGCATGTCTCTTTTACGTGGTGCCCCACGCTCAATACCGGTAGTCATCTTGGAGTTATACTTTTGCAAGAATTACATGCACATACATGCACGTTCCGAGAGAATGCCTGCGCTCAACGCCAAAATCCGAAACGACAACTCAACCAAAAAATGCAACACGACCCTTCACCCTTTTAGGCTTTGGACGCCATCCATGCCGAGGTAGACGAAGTAGTGCGATACCTGGACTTTAGACTCTCAACCAAACCCCGCGGTTTGCCTTCATGATTGTCGACGCTCGCTGCAAGACTGCACGATAGTGCATGCATCCGGGATTCCAAGCTCTTAGGGCTCGCGCTTTTCCAAACCTGTAACCAGAACCGGTAACTCTCACACGCTGTTCTCCATGATCGCTCGAGGGCTCCGAGATGTCTCGGTGAGCTGCAGTTTACGAGAGATCCTTAAGTTTGAGGCCTATGGGCCCTGGAGACCACAGAACAGCAAGCCTCAAAGCACTTCAGCTTCGGAAATCTGAAACCAAAGCCCAAAGCCTGCATTTCAAAACAACCACTCAAGCACATCCTGCAACCTACACAACACCCCAGGTCGCAAATCATCACACTTCTAACAATCCCTGGATGACTCCAACCTCTGTGGTGTTGGCAGGTGCTGCCCAGGTCAAATAACCTGGCGCGAGTCTGGCGCCAGTGATTCTTGCCAATTCTCAATCCTTCCGTCTGTTAGCCTAAAAACCTTTACCATCATGGGAGGCATGACGTCCCGGTCTTTGGACCTGCGGCTGGACCCCATCCAGATCTGACGAGTTCGCAGAGCAAGAAGCAGCGGGACAGAGCGAGAGCGAGAGAGAGAGAAGTAATCATTATCATCTTCAATTTCTTCATCATCAACACTACCGCCACCTCAGCCGCAGCCGCCACCACCGCTGCCACCGCGACTGCCCCGCCGCCGCCACCCCATCACCACCACTATCCAATGTTGCAAGATCACAAGGAATGGTACATTTAAGGTGACTGCACCATGTCTCGGGAAGTGCCTCCCAGCTCAAAGGCATCAAGGTCGCAGTCTGGGAACGTGAGGTTCTGCACCTCAGTGTGTACGGCACATAATCATCAACTTGGCAAACTGATCACGATGCAGCTTGGTATGCATCTCGCTGGTCTGGCTCTGCATTCAACATTGTTTGTCGATACATGTCGATACTATATGCTCCGAGCCATGTCATTACTCCCATGAGATCCCGAAAGGACAAAACCACACGGCATTGAAAGGCTACAATCGTTGACAATCCTTTAATTCACCCTGTGTCCACAAAATCTCCCTGTCAAATTCGAACTCATTGCGATTACAACATTACTACGTTTAAATACATCCCGAGGCCGCAGACTTCCCGAAAAGACAAACCACGATCCAGCGTAACAAGAAGCGAAGCGGCCGTTCCATCCGCGTCAAACAGCCGTGCCGACACCGGAGTTGTTTGCTCCTGCTCGGAGCAGCGACTGCTTGTGACTGCTTGAATCCTCAAAGCAGAAACGCTGACACGCCAATGGAACGACTCTCCTCGAGAGCGGATGCTGCAGAAACGAGCACGTAATCGAAATCGCTCCGCGCGGTGTCTGCTGCCAGCACCACCTCTTGAAGAATTTCAATGCGAGGCTTCATAACGAATCTCAACGAACCCTTGATTGTGTTTTGCCTGCCGCTGTGGCAAAGATGTATAGCACTTAGTTGGCTGAGGCTCGGGGTTTGTATATTGTACCCTCCGATGAATCCGACCTGTTCCGGGTCGCACGGCGTGGGGATTGGAGGGCAACAGCCGAAAGTAGCTGATCAACAATCAAGGGTCTGATCCCTACGCTGATAAGCTTTCAATCGCACGGAGAATTGAAATCCCCACTCACTGGAGGACCACCCATGACGTAACGAAAAGCCTCCAACCGACGCTATATGACATGCCGCGGGCACTGGATTCACAAGATGCAACTTTCGATAAGATACCAAACAAACAAGTGGAAAAACAAATATGTTTCACTAACCAAGGTGCTGTGTTGGTGCCAACAGGGCGGGAGCCGACAAGGGACTTCGTTTGCCCCAGCGTCGTGGAAGACAGGTAGATGCCTCACTGTTTCCCTAAACTCTGGGGCTGGAAACTCCTGTCTCCTGGGACTTGGGATCATGTAAGATCGTTTCATCATGAATGCTTCACCATATACAGGGGGCCAAGAATCTCTATGTGGGTGTGTGTGTGTGTGTGTGTGTGCGCGTGGGTGTGGGTGTGTGTGTGTGTGTGTCCTGGCCAACGATGACCAGGCACCACCAAGGTGTAAACATACATGCAACATTGGTCGGCGTGGGCACCTGCTAGTGCAGCTTGTGACCAGTTAATGAATAGCAATGGCAACCAGGCTAAGCCAGAAACCTGCCAAGGATATGTAGATTTGCGACACTGGCACAAACAGTAACCGTCTAAGTATGGGTGACTGGTCTGCAGGTGTGTTTCCCGAAAGTAATTCAGCCAAAGCAGTCTCGGCCTCCCGGTCAGCAGGGGAGGCTTGGCTTGAATACATCGATTTCATCTTAAGAATCTGATGCATGACCTCCAAAAGCCTCCGCCCGAACTGGACCTCCCTGAGTTGATCAAGTTCCTTCTTCCGGCGGCTTTTCAGGCGCCTTATCTTCCCCTGCGTAGTTGTAGTAGAGGTCGAAGTGGCCAGAGACGAAGAATTTTGCGAAGCAGAACCAACCAGCACCAGCTGTCGCCGCTGTAGACGCCGAAGTACCATTTCCCCTTTTGCCCGAGAAGCGGGCACTGTGGTTTGAGTTGACTGCTGCTTCCAAGATTCCAGCAACGTCCTGCATCGAAAAAGTCAAGCTGAAACATCAGTTCGGGCCGTACTTGCATCCAGATCCATCTCGCCAGCCTCAACAAGGTTTTTTCCCCTTCGGTTTTGTTCTTCCCCTTGGCACCATCCTGGCTTTGGGTTTCCTCCAAGCGGTTGAGCTTTCGCTGAGGAACCATTGCCACCTCCAGCTCCCCAAGTATTACTTGCGCATATCCTCCACCTGAGGCCTTTGCCTTGTAGTCCAGCGAAGCTTGCGATCCTGAAGGCCGCGGTGCAGTGCTTGTTGCGGGCAAAGACGTGAGCATGAAGCTTGTCCTAACCTCGACAATGACGGCTAGGACCTAGGATCGAATCCATGTTCTGATAGAAGCTTCCGCCACGTCGGCAGTGTTGCCGGTGTCCGGGGATGTGAAAAGAAAGTGTACGAGACGACATAAGCTTTCGCGGCTGAACCACCTGGCTGGAAAAAGCAGTGGACGAAAAACACCATCGCTTCAACTGTCACTGCTCGCACAAATGCTGCCCCGGCCTTCAGGTCCTACGGCAACCTGTCCAAAAGAAGCATTGACGCTCGCTGTTCGACCCGCCAGTAGTGACCCATTGGTGGTCGGTGCGCCAACACCTGTTGACGGATTTGCAAGCGATCCACTGGGGTAGACTAAAACAATCGCTGGTAAAGGGCGCGAACACGCGTCATGACATCCTGCCACCACGTAGAAGCCGTCCCGCTCAAGCTTGCCATGCTCGGTTCTAGCTAAGCCAACCAGTCCGCTGCCACGACACTTCCCTTTGCCCGTTTTAAACTCTATAACACAGGAAGTAGACAGGCTTTTAGTCATCAACAGGGTCGTCGGCGGAGGAGGAAGTGGAGTTCCTCGGGTAGAGTTGTTTCCGCCAGCGGGTCTCCGGCTGTGAACTTGGCCTTGGTGAAGGTCATGGTGGATGCAGTGGTTGAGGAGATGGGGGCGCGGTTCCTGTCATGCCATGGCCACCTGAAGTGGCGTCGCAGACGCCCACATCCTGGATCACCATCGGCCCCTGCACCATATAATATAGTGCCCACAACCCATTGACACATACCAAACACATAGTTCGCGCCCCAGTTTCCAGGAGCCCGTCCTTGATGGCCTTACTTCTTCATTCGCCACCTCCTACTTTAGTTCGCCAGCCGGACCATTTGGCATAGCCGACCTCGACATTCCCGGCGGCGAAGCAGCCCTGAACTCGGCGCTTTGTGTTTGATGCTTTCCGGGTTCCCGTAGGTACAGAAGTCACCTGCACGGACAAAGAGGACCCCCGCGGAATACTTGGCAACTGCAACAAAGGCTGAAAAATTTCCTTCGACGTAACTTGACAACTGCGGCATAGGCTGAGAAGTTCCCTCTGACATAACCCCGAAGATCCTTGAGGCATGCGGCATACCGGCATACTGGTCAACGAAGCCAAAGTCAGCAAGCTCTCCTGTGGCATACTGGATAATGGACAACTGCTGCACAGGCTGCACGGCTCCCTGAAGCATATTTTGCAGAGGCGGGGTGCACGACATCATCTCCTGAGGATTTCTGAGGACAACCCCGAAGCAGGATGAGACCCGTAGGAGCTGCCAGGGGTCCGGGGAGTCAGCGGGGACCCCGCGTCCTTGCAACGCCCTCTGCCAGGTGTCGCTGTCATCTGACTTATTCAGCAGTCCCAGCAAAGATTTGGTTCACAGATGCCAGGGTCGGCCCCCCATCCCACCAGGTTGCTCACCTGAAGTCAGCCGCATTTGCCCCATCCTTTCCAGGTCCACTCATCGTTTCCGGCATTGCACCCGTTGGCATCTCCATACGCCCATCGGTGGCCGTAGTTCGTCGTCCAGCAGAACCACTACAGCCGCCCTGCGACTGGGCCAGCTCCACACGATCCCTACGGCCCACCAGCGCAGTAGCCAGATTGGTCATGAACGAGTGATCTTGCCACTTGACTCACCTCCTCTCTCTATCTCTCTCTTCTCTCACGCCTTGCATAGCATCATCACCTGCTTCTCTAGCAACATCACTTAGGAAAAGCAGGCACGGGTCGCTGCCCACCAGAGGATGGAGCCGCAGGTTCCACAGGACCCTGAAACCCATCATGGTTTCCTTGGCTGCCGCTGCCCTAATCCATCCGCATCTCCATAGCCAAGTTCACGAACCTTCTCGATCCCATGCCATCCATTTCCGAGACGCCTGCAGGGGACGCCCTGCCGGACTCCATGGGAGCTCACCAAGGATTTACAGTCCTCGTATAGGAGGAAAGCATTGGGCTCAGAACCCGCGAAAGCAGAGGCACAATCTGTTCTTTGGACAATAAAGGCCTTCGAGGGTAAGCATGCTTTACATATGCGGAACATCACTCACAGACGCGGTTGGATAACCAGGGCGAGTGATCCTGAATCGGAGATTATGATTAGCAGTTAGAGTCAGAGGTCGCTTGTTCAGTGACCAGCGGCGAAGACTGAAGAGCCTGGCCCAAAGAAACCAAGGCCGTCACCGCTTCTCCCAAAATGAGGCGTCGGCTGTAGGAGGCCAAGCGCCCATCCAGCAGGGAGGGAGGTTGCCAATGCCTGAGATCTACGTGGCACCCTGAACGGTTCATTCAGAATCCCGCGCTCGAAGCTGCCGGAAAGTTGCCTCGACAACACCACCCTCCCAAAAAGGAGGCTGGGGACCCCCTCAGATTGTAATCAAAGCGGCACATCGCCGCCGACTTCAGACAAATCCAGGTCCTGTCAGCGACACATCCGGTGGGTGACGTCCAGATATCTGATGTATGCATGGCCAACGCGAAGAATAGACACCTCCAACACGTTCGGACTAGGACGGCTGTGCCACGAGAGAAAGTTCCTGGCACTGGCAGCTGACTAGTTACATGACGCAGGGAATGACTCTGTTTTGGGGATGTCGAAACAAGTCCCTGGCCTTGTCACTGAACTGAATGTTGCTCACCGAACCATCGTAGTCCTGGCCGAGACTCGCGCTTTGGTCGTCTGGTGTGTGTGTGTGTGTGTGTGTGTACAGCATGGGCTTGAAGGTTCGAAGGGACAAACCTACAAAAATCTTGGGAAGACTACATCTGCCATTGATAGGCACTTCCCAAGAAACACGATTTCTCAATCTGGGTGAGCAGATCGTGAATCAAATCTTGTTGCAATCCTATGGCTACAATGTGGGAACGCACTGCTCTCCCACCCAAGTCCTTCCCATAGCAGCTACCGAAGGCCTGAACATGCGAAACGTGCGGAATTCCTGCACGGCAAGGAAGGCTGGCGTCGACTGCTCTGCCAATGTGGAGCTGGTGTAGACAACACCTTGAGGAAAGTTGAAGCCAGATGAAAACACTTGCGATGTCGCTCGTTAGTGTGGAGTGGGGCTTGCGTCCTCCGGGCTTCTGGGCTTTGCAAGCGACTCAAATCCTACATGTTTTCAAGCGTCATCGACTAGGCCAGGGCGCAGTGCGAGAAGTCGGTGAAGTCCGAGTTGGCAAGCACATCGAACCTTGCTTCAGATGTGTCTTGCCTAGCTCGGAAGCTGCGCTCCATGCCAGCACTGCCACCAGGTTGCATATTGCTCGTGTTGGCATCGTAACTGGTGCCTGCGACCTGCAAAGTATCTCAGGCGGAGTCTGCACAGATCCGGATCCGCTTCGGACTTGTCGGGTGCTTGCTGGGCTTGCTGCTCTGTTGTATGATTATTGACAAAAACTATTGACTTATTGATAAGATAACTATGTTCACTTTGCTGCTGGGAATCTCTTGGCGAAACCGGATTGCCCCGAGAATCATCACCATGCCGGGCTGCATCAAGGGAGCCCAGCTGAGACCGATTGGTTCCCAATGCGTCCACGGCAAAATAGACCTCGAACAAGTATCGGAAGCAATCGGGGTCACAACAATTCCGAATCACCCCGTGAACGGCAAAGTATTGCTGGTTGGCATTCAGCTGGCAATTGAAAACACGCGAGTCGAAAAGCGGAGGGAGACTCTAAGTCAAAACCTGTCCAACCTACACGAAGACAAGACAAATTTAAAGCAAGGGCACCAGAAATCTCAAGAGTCGAAACTGCTTAGCAAAAGCTGCCATCAAGGACGACGGCAAGAGGCGTTGAAGGCGCTGACGTAAGTCATCTCGGTCGGGGGCGACCTTGGGTGACGGATGAGTTCGTGTTGAGCCAAGGCTGGATGAGGAGCTCTCATCCATGCACAAACAAGTTTTTCGCGCACGGTGGTGTCACAGTGTTTCGGGGCCAGGAAGTCTTGGTGCAATTATTCCTGAAGCGGCGAGGTCGGGGCAGCGACGCGGACGGCCTCGCAAACAACACTATCTTTCCTGTGTTCAGTTGCGATGTGCGAGCAACATCTTTCCGAATTCGGGCGCGCGGACCTCGACAAACAGACGACACTATCTCCCTATACCCCGTGTGCTCGGTCATCCCAAGTCCGAAACCATGAAACACTGAAGCTGCAATGCGACTATCTCCCCATGCTGCGACGATCTGCGACGGCAGTCCTCACGGAGTGTTCAAAAGTAACGCGGAAAGAACCCCAAAGCGAGATCGTCTTTGGAACTCCAGACCCTCACCCCCAAGCTGCATAACCAAACCGCAGACGCTTCAGACTGAAAGGCCTGAAACGGACACCCAAAAGCGACAATGGTGGTCACAAGTTCAATCTAGGAATATCTCTGGCAATAAAGCACTCGCATGCAGAAGTACTCAGCTCCCAGCCAGTCCAAGGTCCCTCCTACCTCACCGCCATCGAGGTCCAGGTCTGGAAAAGCCTGATTGGCGGGTTCAGGGCAACCGGGGAAGCCTTGAGTTAAGAGCTTGATAGAGCACCGAAGGCGTCGCTCTTCACCGAGGGCCGAGCAAGACCCGAAACACTGGCCACAGTGTCCGAGAAGGAAAGGGAGGCCGGTGTGGTCTGCCTTGTCGAAAGATATGTTGCTCGGAGTGTACGAAAAAGCAGCATCACGTCATCACGTCATCAACGTTATCATACCATCACAGTTCCGGATACCACGACCGCCATGACCATCACAGCGCTGCCAACATCGCAGTCACTTTCGCATATCACCAGTTTCTGTCGTCTCTTCCCGCAACATGAACACCGCGCATGTGTCTCATGTATTTGATCCTCTCAGTGCCCGGGTACCATCATCTGTGTATGCATACCGCTCCGATCCTTGGCCCGAGGTCAGTCTGACACGACAGATCCTGTAACATCCTTTACTGCTGCTGAGTTAGGACCTAGGAGTGCTGGCTCGTTGTCTGAAGGTCCTTCATCCTGCCGGAAGAGGCTTTGGACTCTCGGGTGCAAAGCTCCATAGCCATATCCCCCTGAATCCGCCCCGCCCTGGCCTGGGGCTATTCTGATCCCCGGGTCTTAGCTGTTCAGCTTGGGGGCTCTACCAATGTGGAGCGCGTATAAACCACGATGTCCTGGCTGGCACGCAGGGGATGCATAAAATGCATGTCAACTGATGCTGGCTACGGAACAGCATGCCCTTGCTCAGACACTGCTGGAAGACTGTCGGCCAACATTACATTGCACCGTCTGCCTACCTATACGACGCACTCTGCGATGTTGTCCAGTGCGCTCATCAGATACCAAAGTCATTCAATGAAAAGTTGAAGTGAGCTGTAGACCAGACTTCATCATATCATCCATCTTTGCGCGCGGCAGAGCTGATGCATTATAGTGCGACGCACTGCAGATATCGAAGAACTTGTCTTGCTTTTCTGCATGCCCTCACAGCAGTACTCTTGCATGTGCTGAAGGAAGTTCAGCCAAGGCATAGCAGACTAGCAGCATCCAAGTCATCTTGGCCTAGTGAACGTAAGGCTACATGTACGCAACGCAAAGATGCGTGCGTGCTGCCTAGCTTATCAGTGTTCTTCGTATATGGTCATGACATGAACGATTGAAGAGCTTAGTGTCAAGAGCCTGTCTTGAACCTGTAAGCATTTACCAACACTCTCGACTGATTCGAAGTGCGACAGCACACCGTCAATGCTAAACTGCCCTGTCCGTGTACAATGTCGAATTGAAAGCTACTCGCTTCTACTCTTAAACTAAACTTCAGACTGGGTAGCTGTAATGCTGAAATTCGTAGACTGGAACTGACACGAAACATGCGCTAATCTTTTGCCGTGCGTCGGTGTTGGATCCAACCGGCGTGTCGGTCGGCATGTCCAGAACGGTGGCCCCGTCCACGTGTGGGACGCCTTCTTCGATCCTGACCAATGCGTAACAACGTAGGATCTGCCGGGTCTGCTTGCTTCGAACTTGGAGTTCCGCACTCAAAGACATGGGGTTTGGGATGCGCCACAAAGGTGTGCTGCAGTTGAGCGGAGTCTGGACAAGAAAGGCCGAAACTTATAGCCCCTCTTGAAAGACGAAGCTCTGACTTGAGGGAGGCGGGGTGACGTGGGCTTTATCCATCCTAGCTCTACATTACTTAAAGTGAATGAACCACAACTGAACGTCACCGGAAGGCACTGCTTACGTCACTGCGGACGGCAACTCCTTTCCGCGCAGCCACCATGCGAAGAAGCGTTGGTCACACGGAGTCCCCTCTGAAAGTTCGAGGGCATCTGAAGGGCTGCCAGCCAAGTAATTCAGACTATGGTTTGTCACAACGTAGCCAACCGTCCGGAGAAGTCCCTGGACGATGGAAGACATGGTCTCCCTGTCATACACCTGGGTTGTTCTTTCAGGGCTCCTACAATTTATTTCTGAATACATAAACACTATCCCAGTCAATCCTACTTTGGCACCTAGACACTTGCACAAGCACACAGCCCACACGGCGGTCCAGTAGAAGTTGCCTGGCGCCCTTGAGTACAGCTGGCTCCCAGGAGTTTACGAAGATGTGCAGTAGATCAATAGTCTCCTTCCGACCCAGCTGCGAGGCAACTTCATGATCCAGGGTCGAGCTTCTCACAACGACATGGCCCCCAGTCGACCGGTGCCCAGATACAAACCCTTTGTGGGAGAATGACCCCAGCATCGCGGACCGCCCAGAACCCAAAGCCACATTCTTGACCACCACCTGCATGCCCTGGCTCGCAGAAGCAGAGATACCATTGATACGTAGGGTCTTCTGCATTCGCTTCGCCCACTTTGGCAAGGCCTCGAAGGCCAGGCCCCGCAAACGGCCCTCCGGCAATAGGAAGGCCGCCGACAGCATGCACTCCCCCATGGCTGCCCCGACGTCCACGTAGCTGAAGGGCGTCTTCGTGCCTAGGACTTCTGAGACCTGTCTCAAAGTGCGAACCACAGACTTTGAACATTTTGCTGAGCACTCGCTGCGGAGGCTGTCGCTGAGGAAGTCGCGGTCCATGCCAACGTGGAAAATGGTCAAGTCTCCTTGGCTGTTCTTGGGCGTTCCTTCTTGAAAATGTACTATGCTAGGCTTATGCAAGTTTTGCAACACAGACCTAGTCTCTGGCAGAGCTTTGATTGGCAGCATGCGCATTCGCCGTGCCTGCAATATAGGCCTCATCCAGGTCCCAGAATTTTGAACAATGCATTGCCACACAGCGGCCACGATGAGCAAACGATGTCCAACCGAACAGCTTCGGCATGCAAAGGCTCACACTGTCCGGCAACAGCAGCCTGTCCAGTAGCTGCCAGAGTTCTGCTGACCGAGGGTCGATCAATAAAGATGCCACCACCTGCACAGGTGGCACTCCTCGATAGAGCGCTTCACGTGACCATTCTCGCAACACGTCTTCTGCTGTCGCTGCAGCTGCTGCACGAGCTTTCCATGGTGTGGACATATTTGAAGCCCGTAAGCTGGCAAGCGAGGTCTCGAGGAGCTTGGGCAGCCGCTCAGCGATGTTGCGCCTCTCCCCTTTCAGCAGCGATAGCAAGCGGTGCAAAGTTTCGCTTGATGGTTCGCCTTGCACTTCCAGATAGGTTTGAAAAGCCTTGGACAGCCTCCCAAGCAAGGCAAAGGTGCTCCAGCCAGCGGCGGCCACGGAAGACCAAGCAGCACCAGTGCCCCACAGCAGCTGATCAAAAAGCATCAGACAGGTTGTGTCGCCGCGGAAAAATATGGTGAATGGAGATGTGATGCCATCAACCCTAAGCGCTTGGGTCCCGTCCGCCACTCTTTGAGAACGGGACATGTCAAGCTCCACCGACAGAAGCTCCATTGTCCATCGGGCAGCGAGACATCCGCCATGGTCAGTGAGGAACTCCCTGTAGCTCTCTGCCAGCTCAACCCCTTCAACAATCCTCGCGGGAAGAATGCCACTGTTCAGCAACATGCCAACTTGTCCCATCAGCCGACTTGCGATCCAGCCCCGACAGCTCCAGGGAGATGGAATGCATGGCACATGTTCTTGTGGCGAGCCCATGCCGAATAAACTCAAGAAGAGCGTCGTCTCACGCAGTGCTGTCGCGGCTCATCCCACAGACTCGAAACGCCCATTCATTCAGCACTACATTCCTGCATGAATAGACCTAACTGAGAGGATGTGAAGAATAGAACGCATGGAGTCGCTTGGAGAAGGCCCTGGCTAAGCACTTAATGGGAACATACCTTTCGGCCCTGAATCTGCAACCCCGAAGCCATAAGCCTAAGACTTGGAAAGGTCGCGTTATGTGGCTCTGGCGTTTAGAACCTGCGGGGTGTCTGGATATGAAAATATATGAAAGACACGAACGGACCAGGCCGATCCCTGACCGGAGCGATCGGGTGGCTGCTTCTGTGACCCCCAACTCTAAACTATGCACCATGAAGCTATGACAATGACCGGCGCGGGTGGGACGGCTGGGTGAAAGCTTCAGGGGGCCGAGATCATGCAGCTTGGCGAATTAGGATGCAGCAGCCAATGATTGACTCTCCGAGCAGAGAGCCAAGTACTCGCGATACCGAGGAGGACGGAAGCCTCTCCAACTCTTGGCGAGGCACTGAGACTTAAAGGCACCAGTTCCATCTTGCGCCAGGTAGGCCAGATAGGCCTTATCCAGCGAGGAGTGCACAAACCCATCATTGTGCGAGGGTGAGTGTGTCTGCATCTGCGTCTCTGTCTCTCTGTCTCAGTGTCTCTGTCTGTGCATAGGGTTGCGCACAGCCGCGGCATAGTGCGCCGCTAGTGTGAGCGTGTGTGCACGTGCGGGTGCGTGCATCCGCGTGTGCCGTATCTGTGAGCATGTGTGTGCGGGACTGCCCTGAGGGCGTGCGGGCGAGCGGCCACAAGCCGCGGGCATGCATGTGCGGTCATGTGCGTGTGCGTGCGTGCTCGGTACGTACCTGTAGACATAGACAAAGAGACACCTAGATACACAAGTCAACGGAGACACAGATGGATAGAGAGCACCGAAGCCAGTACCGTGTCCTCTTGCGCGAACTGTTTCTGCACGTCTGCTGACGAAGGAACAGACACGGCCGCCGTGCGTAGAGGCGGGTCCCATTCGATGGTCCCACCCAGCTGCGATTCATCGAGGTCCAGATCCACGAAACTCACATTCGCAACCTCGTCTGCTCGGGTGGACTCGGGAGATAGATCAAGAGCTGGTGTATTGACACTTCTTCGGGAAGCTCTTTTTATGCGAAATGGCTCACGGCTCAAGCACTGTCGTCTTGGAGCCTGGAAGCACTGGCAACTTCGTCGTAAATGAGCCAAGTCGAGGGCGTCCGTTGTTCCGTGGAGGGGGAGTTGGAGGTCATGGCCAAGAAGGCGTAGGACCTCACAAACTTGCAGAGCAAAGCTAGCTTGCGAAAGACTCGGCCACCACATGCGGCATGGTCTCTAAGTTCTTGGCTGAAGTGATGTGTCAGCGGCTATCACCTTGTCGCTCAAGCTGACCTCAGAGCCGACTTGACAGGAAACCGTCCGGAAACTCTGGGATACCGGCGCTCCCGTGGCAACCTTTAGTATCTTTAGTTAGTCACATGCGCTGGCTGCTGGAAAGCAACATCGACCTCTTCCAGAAGAGCTGTCGTGTCGCCGCCTCGAGATGTGACAAACTCGAAATTGTGGTCTATACGACGAACAGTACATTCAAATTACAAAGTCCCGCGCTTTGGGTGGTCCCAGTGGTGGAGAAGTAGATGCGGAAAAATGTTACATCCCCAATCACCTCAAGTGAAAGCTCAGGGAGTCTTCATGTCACCAGACCGAGGGCAGCTCGCAAAACTTCTCATCGGGGCATGTCATGGGTGTCCCGCGCAGATTGACTCAAGGCTCTGTTTCATGCACGTGGCAACACGGGAAATCGAAACTTTCCAGGCAATACTGTGACTTTAGTAACTTTAGTATGCGCTCATATGAACGAGCATAGCTCCCAGGCACATCTGGCGGTACCCATGAGAGGTTCCTTAGGCGGCAGGGGGGATACAATGCACACAGTGCCGTCAAACAAGTTCGATAGATTTACATTCCTGCTTCGAAGGATGCACACTGGGCC
>CAJNDT010000402.1:505000-507500 GCA_905221615.1 Symbiodinium sp. CCMP2592
CCAAAGAGCAGATTGGTCCCCACGGGCACAGCTGCTCCGACCTGCGACGTGCAAGCGACAAGCCGCATCCTGCCCACAATCGGCAGATACGAAGATTGATAAGGGCAGGTCGCCTGAGACCTCGTGTCCCCACTGGAGCTAGTTGCCAGGTAGATGATGTAGTCCTTCGGCCGTAAACAAGCATTTCTCTAAGCAGAGACGCATGTGGCCACTCCCCGAGTCCTGGATGTTTTGCGTCTGCGCTGAGGATGCCTGCCAGACAGCCCCCTCCAACTCCGCAGATATCGCGTTTGATCCTTGCCCACAGCCTGTGGAGTCCACTGCAAGGAGCCCTCCAGATTGTCCAAGTTCAGATCCTGCAGTTTCGTGCATGATGCCAGTTACACTACAGGAATGTCGCTACGGGCCGGTGAAGCAAAAAGCTGCAGGACTAAGGAGAACGAGTTCATCTCCGTGCATCGGGTCGTGGGGCGTGCGACATGTGCCGCTAACTTTGAAGGCTTCAATCTATTGACTCAAGGCGAGATTGCTCGTCCGACATGCCCTGGACATGCCCATAGGGCCTATATAGGGCCCACGGCTGAGGGATATTGTGTTTCGTGCTGAGATCAAGGAGCCTGGCCAACGAAGAAGGGTGCATCCACAGTGCCATTGACGTCGAAGATGAGTAGCTCCGCCGGAGTCGTCTGCTCTATGAGGCTAGAAGTCGTGTAAACCTCATGAACGACAGTTTTGAGCACACGAAGGGGCCAGCAGCTATTACGAGCTGAAGATTCCCGAAGCCAACATTCCGTCAAGGTGCCAGCCAGTAGATGTAGCCGGATCTGTTGGTCTCTGCAGGGACGGAGAGGTTGGTGGCGCCGAAGCTGAAGTTCGCATACAGCGAGCGATCATTGCCAACCTCATCCTTGGGAGAAGGTGACCAAGGAGTCCATTGTGCCGGCTATGTACATCACAGCAAGGCCTGTTTGACAACATCTGTGCCATGAGTGGACCTAGCTCATGCTTTTCATCCGCTGAACAGAGCCAACGGGATGTCTGGACGGAGACTTGCCGTGAACCACTCCGGCCAAGATGCACCCGCCAGGTAGACCAAATATTGCTCGATCTCGCTTGTCATGACGGGGTCGGACCACGAGAGAGTGCCTGCCACAGTATATTGTTGGACGCTTAATGGTGACGAGTGTCACAGAAAGGCACTGCACCCGCCTCCAAGTTCATCGTAGTCCAGGTCCAGGTCAGGGAAGCCGAGATCTTCAGCTGTGGAATTCCTCAAGGCCCGATGCTTCTATGACGCTCTGGCAGTACGACTTCGCCAAATGCATGCAACCAACGGCTGGATGCATTGGCATTGGCGACATCTTCTGCTGACGGTTCGTAGATTCCCCTTACGGTGGTTGCCGCATCTCGTCTCTTCTGCATGCTGCTCAGTTGCTGGTCTGTGACCTGGAAAGCTGCAGGTGTCGTCTGCTCCACGAAGGAAGATTCTGTGTAGACCAAGAGGGTTGAGCGGCCATATGTCCTTAGCCGAGTACGGCACCCTAAATGTCATTCTCCCTGCTGTCATTACGGACAGGAACATGACCTTCAGCCAGACGGAGTTCTGACAGAGTTGATCCCAACTGTATTTTACTGTACGGAATAGATTCGATGATTTGGACTAAGCTTGCAGTCGGGCTTGCAGGGGTAAAGGGGCAGGCGCCAGAGGCCAGACAGCACCGGAAGCTTCGGAAGTCGTCCGATCTGCTTCCGAGTTGCGCATACCTTATGTGCCGGACTTGTTTGCCAAACAACAACCTCAAAGCATCGCCTTGCTGCCCCTGATGCACTCAGGCGCTGGTTGCAGCCCCACTTTATGTGAAAACCTTTCACCCTCTGCGTCTCAAGCACTCCGGCGGCAAGTCGGCAGCATCCTGAGTCTGCTCAGGAACAGGCGAATGCGGAGACGAGGAGAGGGTGAATGGACGCGAAGAAGCAGTAAAGCTGAAGGAAGCCAAGAGAGACAGTCCGATCAAGGCTCCATGCCGACGTCCGGAGCATCGGACCTGATGTCCTCACAACGGCAGAAACAATGAGGCGTGGCCTTGTGACGCCTTAAAGCCTTGAACTTGTGTTTGTCTTGCAGACGGCTCTGCTCGGAAGGCCGTGCTCAACTTCTGCAGGGGTGCCTCTTCTTCAACCATTAGAAAGCGAGCAAAACGACAAAGATTTGCCAGCAAACAGTCACAAAGCCCTGCAGAACCTTCGAAGCCCGAGGCGACCCAACCCAAAGTCAACACCCGGGCAAGACTTTCGGGGAGTGGAGTTCGCAGCTGCGAATCAAGTTTGTCTTATGTGTTCCAGCAGTCAGCCGTTTCACCTTCATGTTCAGAACTCAATTGTAAGGCTTACGCACGACAACGATCCGTAACCGAAGACTGGAGATGCTACAAGTCTTCACGAAGCTCTGTCGCGTAATGCCCAGCCGTCCTCGTTCCAGGAGAACCATTCGCTCGAAAGC
>CAJNDT010000402.1:510000-550661 GCA_905221615.1 Symbiodinium sp. CCMP2592
AGAGCTGACGAGCTTCGTTCCATATCGGATGGGACAGTCCTTCTCCAGAAGGGTTGATGCCACCTGCAGGGTCTAAGACATGACCAATCATGCGCTGGTATGGCTCGTAAACCAACTCTGCTCAGTCCCAAGTAAGCCACTCCTCCAGAAGTCGGGTTAACCTGCTTACAGTCTGGCCAAGCTGCCCTCGTTGCTGGCCAGAGCCCCCGTCAGGCCCAAAGTGACACCCGCCACACGAAACTCGATGTCAGCAATCTGAACACCTCACCCAGACATCAAGCGACTCCGATGGTTGTGCAGTCCAAAAGCGAACGAAAATTGGGCAGAGAGCGGCGGTTACGCCAGAGTGAAGCCTCTTGTCTGCAGATCACTGCTGGCATGCATAGCTGCCTGTGGCAAAGGTGTCGTTGCGAAGTGCGAGGACTGTGAAGCGCAGGTATCGGAACGAGGGGACCTGGAGACAAGGTCGGGCGGAGGTCTTCGACGGAAGTTAGTCCCACCTTGTAGTTCAGCAACGCCCGGTTCACTCCGATGTCGTCATCAGCTAAGTACAGCCGGTAGTACCTCGGACTGCTCGTCTTGTGAAGCCCCGAAGAGTACAGTCTCGCTGGCTTCAGAAGCTAGCAATCTGCACGGGTACGGCTCAAAAACCATCTTCGCTTCGCGAACCTTTCTCTTTCCACAAGTCGCCAAGGTGTCTCCGAAAATCATAGAACCGTTGCACAGCTCTAGCGGCGAATTCCAGAATCCTTCTGAACCGCCGCTTGATCTGCTTTGCCGGGGCCCGAGCAGGGCACGGTTTACGGCAGCCGGCCCGAAATCGGTGGGCTCCGTCCTGCACGTGTTCAAGCACGCCTGGTTCTGAAACATCTTACTCCGGAAATTGCAGACACAGATCCCACCGGAAATTGCTTCCCAAAACTGCTAGCTGCTAGCTTCAGCCCCGAATCCCAAACATTCGATTCTGGCCAAGAGATGCCGCTTTGGGGTCCAGGAGATGCGACCGCCGATTTCCCAGCCATCCAGGTCCTGCCACATGGACATGTGGGCTTTCCTTTTGGGACTTCACGCATGGAACCCTGAATGCCAAGAACAAAAGAATGCGCCTTTCCCGAACCCAAATTCAGCTCGATGAAGCTTTGTCACTGGCACGGTTGTCCTACCGTGGTTCTTCTGAGGCTACGGCTACTGCAGCAGCAGCAGCGTCTGTGCTGGCAGTGCGGGTGGTGGTGCTGTTGGTGCTGTTGGTGCTGTTGGTGCTGCTGGTGCTGCTGGTTCTGCTGGTGATGCTGGTGCTGCTGGTGCTTGTTCGTAGTCGCGGTAGAAGAAGTGACAGTAGTATTCATTCATTCAAACGCTCGTGCGGGTTGTCCCGCACCTTGGCAGGCATCGGGGGTGAGACAAGAAAATCGGCAGCTGCTAGAGTACAGAGAGCCGACGGGGACGGAAGCATCCGTCGCGGGCAGCCATCGCATGCCGTCCCGTGGGATCAGCACATGCACATACAGCCGCTCCGAGGAGTCAGCACTGTATCTAGCCTCGGAGTGTAACTTCATCCTGTAAGGAATGCAGCAGCTGGCTTAAAGTGATGGAGCGTGATTATCTGTGTGGAATGCAGGAGCTCATCCGTTAAGAGCCTGTTTTGACATGAATCGAAACCATGGCTTTCACTACAAGAGCACAGTACTGCACCTGTAGCCGTGTGCCGTGGCCCCGGCATCCGCAGAATACTGCCTGATCAAGAGGGGCGCGCTATTGCCAATGTAAGAGCGTTCAGTCTGATGAAGATGCCTGCGCCGTGCGGTTGATAAATTAATCACGAAATTTTCTCGATCGGACCGAGACACGTCCGAAGGCCTGCAGAAACGAATAGGAGGCTAACTCACCACTCCACAGCGTCCACATGAAAGCGAGGCCACCTAGGAGGGATAATTAGAGTAACCTCAAAGCCACCCTCAGGCGTCGGGGCTGTGCTCACGGTGACCTGCGAGGGAGCCGGCGTCATCGTAGCCGGAGTAGGTGGCGGCGGTGCAGAAGCAGCAAAGGGATGTGCAGGTGTAGCTGGAGATGGTGAAGGCAAGGAAGGCATCGACCGATTCACCGGTTGGGGTGGAGGCGGACCCATTGATTTTGATGCCTCAACAATACACTCTGCCATTCCAAGTCTCCGGATACTAGCTCGTGTGGGCTTCCCCTCGTCAGAGTCACTGGAATACATGTCGTTGATGGGGTCCGAAGAGGAGCTGTCGCTGCTCGAAGGCCTGGAGCTTCGAGATCGAGCTGGCTTGGTAGACGAGGTCGGTGCCTTCGAGGCCGCATGGCGAGAGCTCTTGGTGGATGGGGATCAGCCTTCGCCAGCGCTCGTTTGCCAGCGGGTCGTGCATCCGCTTGGGGCAGATGCTTGCTGCTGCGAAGAATGCTCGGTCCTGGGCGCACACTTGGAATGGAGGCGGCAGGCTTCTTTACGCCCAAGAGATGGGTCGGAGGCTTCCTCACAAAGGATGATACGGCAAAAGCTGCACGGAACATGGATTGCTGGAGAATTTTCGTGATCATGCGGGCTCTCCTAACCATGGGCAGTGCCGCTCTCATCTCGTTTTCCGCACACTTCTGAATCATGTAGCCTTTGTCGTCAGAAGCCTGGCGCTAACTAGAAATTGTGTGAGCTGCTCCAGGAGGCTCGCTGGAGTGCTGGCTGGAAGAAAAACTCACCAGTAACGCTCTGCAGCCCACCCTGAGCGGCAAACAGAGCAGGTATGCCAAATGTGCTGCTCCTTGTACCAGCAACATGGCTGATCGCATTCACATAGATTTGGACAGGCCGGGTAGGTGGTCACAATGACCAGTGATTGGTTGGGACCTGCTCGTTGCTGAGTGATTTTCCCCTCAATCGGAGCGCTGCCCACATACGAAGTCTGGGTGGTCGAGGCAAAGACGCTGGTTGGATGCTCAACATGAATGACCTTGGCATGAGCCAGATCCGTGCCTAGAGGCAATGCCATGAGCTAGTGAGTGAGGGAGGCCGGGGGCGCACAGAGGGAGTGAAGGCAGCTGCGGCAATGAGTCGCTTTATGAACTCATGCAGGCAAGAAGCCGGGCCTTCAGAATAAGTCGAGGCAGTCGGCAGCGCCCTGCCAAACACCTGTCTAGGGAGAAATGGCCTGCAAAGCTAAACTGATCTTAGAAGCAGTGGCAAGTCTCAGATGTCACGGCAAAACGAAAGTTTATCCCGGGCCTCAGGCTAGTTCACAGAGGAGGTCACAAAAATCTGATCTGATAACGTGGGCAGAGGGCGAGGTCCTGATCCAATTTAAGTAATGCAAGTAGAAACTGATCCCTGTCTTGCCAGTATTTCGGACCGGAACGGACCTGACAAAGCTTGCCTATGAGAACCCGGAGGGAGATATTACAGTCTTGCATTAGAACGGCCATGGCTGCAGCAGTGGATCGATAAATGCCTGCAAAGCAATGGAAGAGGATATGGAGATGCCACAGAGCCGCGCTGTATGCGCCACCTAATAGACCTAGTAGTAGCAGTTTCATAATGCATCCGGCTCCAAAGACACCGAAAGGAGGCTACCTCCCTCAATTCCTCACCTCTCACTTGCGAGTATCTCGGTGAAGAAATTGAAAATGCTCTATGCACAGATCCGAGAAATGAGACTGCCAACCTGCCTCATTCTGAGGCGTGCCTTCCATGGCATGCAGAGGCTTATGACCCTACCAATGTGGCTTTGGAGAAGATAACGAGTATCTGCAGCACTCTTGATGGTACCCACCCGCACCGACAGCTCTGTGTCCGAATAAATAAGGAAGAAATCCATCGTGAGTGGGCCACTGGACAATGGACCGGGTGATGCCAGCTGATTGACTCAGTGCCGACCAAAACGCATCCAAGCGCAAGCAGTTATCTGGCCAAAAATGACGATTGCTGAAGGCCACGCGCAACTGGTGCCGGTAGTTCTCGAGTCGAGGCCAGTTAAGCCTGAGTTCGCATTCCCACTCGTAGCGGTCCTGTTTATAAGGGTAACCGCAGCCAAGATGGCTGCTGCTGCTTCAGCAGGGGCTCGATGGCCTCCGACATGCTCGTGGAGGTGTGAGGGGTAGATTGGGTAGATGCAGTGGTGCTTTGAGCGTCGTCACCCTGAAAGGATGGATCCTGCATGACCCTGCTTCCTGGAGGCTGCTTCAAAGGACTTGAGCTAAAAGTTGCATTATATATCCAATCTCAAGTCCTGATGCGAGTGGCAAGTTTTCTGAACTTCCAGGATGATCTGACGACAAGGTACTGTGGAAGACTGCGCAGGTTTTAAGAAGTCCGTAGCCTGCTAGGCTTGCCCGACGGAGCTGTCTGGGGTAAAGGTGGGCCCACCGCGGAAGGGGGCAGAACCCGAAAAAAGGCGAGGCGTTTGAGCAGAAGCAGAAGCAGCTGATGGAGGACGACATGACGCAGTGCGCAGAGTGACGCTCGGGGACATCGACCTTCACTGCGCAGAAGCAGTGAGTGTCTTTGGTGAAAAGCCAGGCATTGTCAGAATCCGGACGTTTGGCTGCCTTGAAGGCCTGGTAGACTTCAGTATGGACGCGAGTCAGATGCGTTTTGATTTTAGAGGGCGAGGCTATCCATTGACCGCATAGTACGCAATGTGATCTGAGATCCTGGCTTTGCGTATGTTTAAGGAACTGCGAAAGGAGCATTGGTGAAAGAGCCTGATCTGGCAAGCTCAGTTATCTGGCTGGATGCAGTTCAAGCTGAGGCGGAGGCTGCCTCACGCCAGTAGCGGTCTGCGAGGTCGGCAGATCTGAGGAGGGAGAAGCTGGTCGGAGGCCAGAAGCTTCGGTGGACTGGCGCCAACGACATACACGGTTCTCGACGCGCTGCTGAAGATTGTACCAAGCCTTGAAACCTTTGCCGCACATTCTACATATAGGAAGGCCCGCCTGTGAATGAAGCAGGCGATCAAATTTAATAGCCTGTTGAGGTTGAGGGTGCTTGGTAGTGACATGCTGCCTGTGTGCTTTAGAGGAGCGAAAGACCTTGTCGCAGCAGGCAAAAATCTCCGGGAGGGCCTCATCAAGCTCAGCGGTGACCCGCTGGACAAGCTCTTGAGGAGCTGAGTGCATCAAAGAAATCTCCTCAAGGACCTCTGGCTGGGCAAGAATGCGCGTTGGCTGCTGTTGACTGAGCATGCATAAATCGGTGATGCGAGCATGTGCTCTTTCCGCTACTGCTGAATGGGGGGAGGGGCTATGCGAAACTGTGTCAGAATGTCCTTTGCGGGAACCTTTGTAATGTGGGCAGGCTAGTGGGTTATAGCTCTGATCTGACGGCTGAACCAAGCTTGCAGCTTTCGAGCTCCAGAAGGACACAGGCCTGCCGACTCCAGGCTGAAGGAGGCGCTGGACCACAGTGTGGACCGCCAGATCAGCAGTCTACTGGATGTGCTGGAGCCTCGGCGATTATGAATGAATTTCCTTTTTCACTGCCGTAATTTCCTAACATTGGCCTGTTTGAAGCCGCCTGGAGCTGGCGGAATGTTAGGGTTAGGTCTGCGTGATTGTAGTAGCTGAGCTGGATGCCAAGATACTTGAAGTGACGGACAATCTGGAAGCTAGTAGAACAGTAAGACGATATGTTGTTGTCAAGAGGCTACCTCACCTGACGTGTCACGCAGAGGATTAACCGGCGTGAGTCTCCAGACCGGAACCACCTTACCGTCCCGCCTCTCAGTTGTCCGAAACAGTTTGCGTGCCTCAGCTAAGAGCCAGCCTGTTAGTCGATACATCACACAGTCTTTGGCAGGGTTGACAGAGAAGCCAGCATCTTCCAAATGGGAGAAGAGGCTGAGAGGGAAGATCCGGATCTCTAGCAAAGACGTCGTGCCCGACGTCCTGCATTACCTGACTGAAGGCCTTCCTCTGATGTAAGGTCAAGTCCTGACATATGCCTCAAAGAAATGGGCGGCTCTGGGTCCCAAGGGGCTAGGGCCTTCAAACGGTACTAAGATAGCCGGGGATTAGGTTTCGTGCGCAGTTTTTTGTGCTCCCTGACCTGCTGCTTATGTGTGAGGGAGGCTTGTTTTAGGGCACGACGTGTTGAGGTGTATACACCTATCAACAGAATGCTGGTGGGATTCGCATGCCGCAGGCGAGAAATGCGGCGGCGCTCCCTGAGTATCTGAGCTTCCGGGCTGGCGCAGACGGGTCCGGGAGGCTACCTCAACCAAATGTCATTTACCTCATCCGGACTCATCCGGGTGCGGAAGGACCTTCACTGGGCTGCTTTAAGCGAATCTATTGAGAGGCGATCTGTTTCAGTTACGGGTAGAGGCTGTGGGGTGCGCCATCTGACATGGTCAGCAAGAAGTAGCCTCTGAGCTTGAGAGACAGTAGGACGACAGGTAGAAGCAGGCTTGATGCAGGAAGCATAGATAGGGGGTGATCTTAGTGGCTAAGGGGCGATGTCTACCACCCTCCCGCCAGGCTCCGAGTTCAAATCGTGCCAGAACCCGAACCTGCTTCGAAGAAGGGGCAACCTGAAAGGAAAGCTGCCGCAAAAAGTCAATTTGTGATTTACCTGTCGGGGAAACGTAAGTCGGGCAAGGATTTACAAAGGTGTTCAAGCCACATAAGTTATTGTTGAACACGAATTTGGTGAACTGCTCCCGGCCAAAAGGCCTCGCCGAGCGGAAGATGCCCGTACCGGTATGTGAGATGGTATGCAATGCTGGCATTAAACTAGCAGGTCAATGCGATGAGAGATAGCTAAGATTTCCGATCTTAATTGATCAAAAACCTGCTTCTGTGTAGCCCAATGCTCAAGAGCAGTGGCACCCTTATGCCGGGTATGCTGGTCACAATTTACTGTAGCGAAAAGGGGAACCTTTAAAGGTGAAGTGCATCGTTTGAGATCTATCCGGCGTACCGACACTCCACCGGATGTCCTGGACAGGTATGGAAGGGTGTAGCATAATGAGCACACCAGCAGATCTGGTACTCGTAGAGGTCGAAGTAGGCTCGTATCCACTTCTAAGCACATGCCAACCCCTGGCATGAAACTGCGATGCTTCACTCCAGCGTGTTTCCTGTAAGCAAAAAGCATGATAATTGCAATTAATAGCCCATTCCTGAAGCTCGTGCCAATGCTGGGCGCTGAAGCCACCCGCATTCCAAGACATAACCGAGAGCGCAGCTGCCAGTGTGCGAGCTCGTCTTGGTCTTCGAATATGCGTAGAGGTGGTGAAACAGCAACGCATCTCAGACTACTTCGCGCCTGTGATGAAGTGATCTCTCCGCCGCGATAGAATGCAGCTTCGCCCCTCAAGGCTCGATTGCAAGCTCGCAAGTATGATTTCATTTTAACCTCCTGTGCCATCCGCGCTTTTTTCGCCCAGAATGCGAACAGTCTGAACTCCCCGGCGGTGCGGAGAAAACGGGAACCCTCACGCTTGGGAGCAGAAAGAGATTGCTTGGCAATTGAATGTCTCCCCCCGGAATTGGGACCAGCTCGTGTATAGTGCCTGCAGATTGTAGGCCTGTATCACCACCGAGTGGTAAATGCGGCTGAGACTCTGCGAGTCTCAAAGCAGAAAAGACAGCAAATCCATGCGCAGCCTAAACTAAAGGAGGTGAAGTGGTTGGACCTGGGGACCTGTTAGGAACTAAAAGTTTGGGCCCTCCACAGGCTGTCCTGTGGTGGTTCGACGGCTACAACTCGCGGCTTAGTGACAGTAGTAGCGGTCGTCGCAGTAGCAGTGGTAGTGGCGGCAGCAGGGGCAGGCTCGTCGTCGTCGTAGCCGTAGCAGAAGCAGAAGTAGTAGTCGTGTATTCGCAGCAGCAGCAGCAGCAGCGGTAGCAGTAGTGGCAAGGGTAGCTGTAGTGATAGCTGTTGTTCAAGCAAGCCAAAGCCGTGGTCGTGGCAGTGGTGCCGCATAGCTGTACCAACAGCGTCCTTGTCCACGAAAGCAACCGAGGACACGCTGGCCTCAGCCCGCAGTCTCAACCCTAGTCCCCAACAACGCCCAAGACAAGAGCCCAAGCATCAACAAGCCTCCAGCCTCCAGGATACTACCAATCGGTACGGCTCTGCTTATTCCTGCACAAAGCTCGCCTCTGACATGGATGCCTTCCAATCGACATCGCGCTCCCAAGCTCTGGCTGAACCAAAACTTAGGCTGCGCATGCACCCTAGTCTTAGTCCTTGACGCCCCTGCTTCTTGTCAATCAGGTTTCAGACAGTATGCGTCCAAAGTAAGCCCTGATGCACCGGTTTCAGCACCAAACAGAATAAACGAAGGTTGGCCTTCGCATCCAGAACCGGAATCACCTGAGGGGTGGTTTGCTCACCTGAGCGACTGGAGTTGGACTCTATAGGCATTTCAACACGGGTGGTTGAGGCCTTGCGGTAAGAGTAGAGGCATCACGAAGTCAGTCATATCCTGCTGCAAACACAGCACTGACCTCGATTGGGTCAATGTCTTCTTAGATAGTTCGCAATGACTATATCAAGGCAGGTCGGCTTGGCCGCGATTTGATTTTGGCTCGGACTGGTTCCCTCCCCCTCTATTGTGCGCTCGCTAGGATTGCACATGGTTCTGCACATGTATGTACAAGTGCCGATCTGCTTGCATGGTCATGGAGGAGTGATGGTCGGTCATACATGATTCCAAGAGGAGGACACGCCTTGGCAGGGAATGCAGCCACTGCAGACTCCATCACCACTAGTGGATGACAAAAGCAATCGTCAACACGGCTCGGACCAGACAGCAGCAGAAGTGCGATGGGAATTGTCAGCACCAGCCCAGGCACCATCACAATCAACCAGAAAAGAAATCGTCATCGTCATCTGCTTCATGAGCATCATGAACTCTTCTTCATCTGGGTGGTTGTCAAAATTATGGTCCCGTTTTGGGTAGCTATTATAATACGGCACCTATTATTTAGGGTACCCAAAAAGGGGGCCCCTATTTTGACAACCACCCATCTGCATCTTCATCATCTTCTTGCTTATCATTCATCATCTTCGTCATCACTACTATCACTTCTTCAGCACCAAATCATCACGAGGAGGAACATCGTCACTACTACCACCACTGCTGGCCGCTGTAGCAGAACATGGAAGGGAAGCAGGCGCAAGAGCAGGAGCAGTAGCAGCGATGGTTGCATCCAATGGTAGGAGGAGCTTGAGAATCAAAGCCGGAACCGGAGTAGACAACGACACTCGGTCTGCAACTCAACCTCGTGATCAATTCCGACACAAGACACCGGGCACAAAATCCCTGTGCCACTGAGATGCAGAAGCTCGACTCAATGAAGAACATGATGTGGGTGTACTGCTGGAGGCTGGTGTCCTGAGAATTCCGGCACTCCGGACGAGAAAGCTCTTGCTTTTCATGCAATCCTCAGCCGCCTCACTGAGCAATGGTCGGCAGTGCCGTAGTTGCAGTTCGGGCAGCAAGACACAAGTACAATCGCTGCTGGGCGACCGCTGGGACCAAAGAGGCGTTTGAAGTGGTGACGTTGTCGCCCACCTGCGGCTGAGACCATTGAGCCCAACTCTTGCAAGTCCCAACAAGGCAACAATATCTTAAGAAGGCTGCGAGTTCCAGCTACTCCCTCCGGGCCAGTCAATACTCAATACTACTATGCCTTCATTCCTAGTTCTGTTTGTCTTGTACCCTCGTCTGTCTGTTTCTCTCCTTAGCTATCTTTCTACTGTATCTATCCATCTTCTGTATTCACTTCTCTACGACGATTACGAACCGATCGGTCTGCGTTTGCCGTGCATGCCCACTTCTTTGTCATCCACAAGGAAGCCACCCAAGAACAGCTTGGGCCCCTTACATAAAAACTATTCTTGAAGAGACGGCTGCCGGGAAGGCACCCCGAAACCGGAGGACTGTGTCTCGACAAATCTGCAGCGCCGCCCTTTGCCCTGAAACAAGACGCTTCGTGGAACCTGCACCTACCTAATTATCTAACCAATGCATATCTGCTAACTGTTTTCGATCTATTCCTTGTTATCATGCTTGTCATTTTCTCCCTGTAACTGTAACCGCAATCATTGCCGTGGGCACCATCAGGGTTGTAACACAAATTCCGGAAACCTAGTTGCATCATCACAATGACCAGCACCAGCACCACCACCCCTGCCACGATGACAGGCATCAGGATGAGCATCCGCGTCAGCACCATCTCCATCGTCATCACAACGAAATGCCCCTACGAAAAAGATACGGGCAATGCAGGCAAATGGAACCAAGACCCGACAAAAAGGCCTCGGCTTCGGCATGGAACGTCCGCCAAACCCAAACTCCATTGTACAAAATCTGTGTAACCAGAAGTCCTTGCTTTGCAGTCGCGGATTGCCAGAGGTTGTCATGAAGACAAGCAACCCGCTCTCCCGACAGGAAGTGCAAGGCCCCCGAAAGTCGATTTGAGAATGGGCAGCATGATTGAAACATATTGAAGCATGTCAAACATGCCTGCCATGCCTTCTGGAACCCTCGCGGTCGAACTGGTAATTAGAAGCACAGGACCCTTACCCCTGCGCAGATGGTTCACATTTGAGATCAGGGTCGTCCCAGGAAGGTGGTTGTCGTCGTTGTGGTCGTACTGGATGTTGTGGTTGTGGATGTGATGGAGCTCGTCGTGGTGGACGTAATTGACGTCGAGGTGGACGTCGTGGAGGTCGAACTCGTGGACGACGTTGTTGTGGAGGTTGCCTTTGTTTCACGTCGGTTGTCAGCTCTTCCAGCAAGGAGATCCTATGGGATTGAACCCTTGCGAGGAGCACCTGCATTCTCTGTCCCTCTTTCTCGTCGACGTACAACGTTTTAGCTTCATCGCTCAGTCAGACGAGAAGCAGTGGTGCTTGTAGTTGTAGTGGATGTGCCTGGGATGCGCATATTCTACGAACTTCTGCAAAATAGACAGATCCGCAGCAGCGAGATCTTTCAATGCGACCGGGTGCTGGATGTCGTGGTGCTCGAGGTGGTCGTTGAACTGCTCGAGGTGCTGGTTGTGGATGTAGTGGAAGTACCTGAGCTAGTCTTGGAGGACGCGTAAAACCTTTGTCAATTCCAAAGCTCGACGGGTTAAGGAACGCCCGGACGTGATACACTTCAAAGCTGTGCTCCCTCGAGGGCACCACCAAACCTTCAGCCAAAGACGCTCGTGGAAGTTACCGATGTGCTCGTGGTGGAGGTCGACGTTGTTGACTTTGTGGAAGTTGTCGTCGTTGTCTTGGTCACGGACGAAGTGGTTGTTGAGGTTTCCGTCTTCGATGTTGTCGTGATCGTGATGGATGATGATGTTGATGTCGTTTTCGTCACTGACGAGGATGTCGATGTCGTCCTCTGCGAGTAGGAAGCTTCGAGTGCATGAACTGTTCTTAGGTTACACTTCTGATGTTGGGCAGAAGTGCCGAAAGCTGCATGACATGTTCGTGCCGTTGAATGTCCTTGTCTCGGTCGTTGAGGATGTCGTGATCGAGGATGATGTTGAGGTCGTGCGCGTCACCTCATGACGTGAGCAAGTCTACGAAACCTCCCCTGTGTGTGGAGTTTGGAAGTACTTCCACATTGATTCCGTAGAGCGGGTTTCACGTGGACAGAACTTGGGATGGTATCAGTATCCGAGCTGCGCTTGTCGTGGATGTCGAGGATGTGCTCGTGGACGTCGTAGAACTCGATGTGGTCGAGGTGGACGTAGTGGAGGTGGACGTTGTGGAAGTCGTTGTGCTTGTGATTGATGTTGAGGTGGAGCTCGTGGAGGATGATGTGACCTTATCAGACTGCATCAGTCACTCAAGCTTAAATCCCTCGACTCGAACATGTCCCGGGCTGCCCCAGCTCCGAAATTTCAATTCATTCGCCCCGTAACCCTGAAGCCTCCAATCCAAGTGTCGGCCCAGTAACCCACACCCTCAATCCTATGCCGCGAAACTTTCATTAATGAATCGCCACAAGATGACGACAGGGACGAACGACCTAGGCCTAAGTCTTACACCCGCCCGAAAACTCCATCTGCAAGGAACCTGATATCCATCAAGCAACAGACATGGTCCTTCTTTCGAAACCCTTCAAGCTCCGGCACATGGTGCTGAGCTTCACAGCCCGGAGATCCCGAAGTTTCCTGAAGGCCCAAGACGACCCTTCAGCACCACAACCAAAACCAAACCGATTCGTCTCAAAGGCCTAACGGCTCAGCAACAAAACTCTAAATCAAAACCGCCCACAATCCTGAAGTCCCAACACTGCTTCTGCAAGCAGGCACTCCCAACATCTCTTACGTTACTCCTGGAACCTTTTTTGTGACTGAATGCCGATGAGGAAGTGGAAGTGGTCCTCGTCACCTCGGCTGTCGGCTGCCAGAGGCCGGGGCTGGGCCCGTGAGCTCATGGCCTCACAGACCTCGATTTTTCTGGACTTGACTGTTCCTCTGGGGCAGTTGGAGCATTGCTGCGTCAAGCATTGCACGACTGTCACATGGGAGGTTTGTTGCTGTTGGTCATGGGCCTCACACTGGCGATTTTCAGCTGTAACAAGCCGGTGGTATTCCGATGCTTTTGTCAGGCATCCGAAGACCCAACAAGAAATTCGGCCCCCAGCGGGAAATTCCTGCGTCCCAAATTCGATTCAACGGCTCCACCGGTTGATCCGGGCAGAAAGGGGCCGAGTAATCTGGAGAATCTAGATTTCCAGGTCTTCTGGAGACTTGCGACTGAATGCTTCTGCGCCTGTAAGGCCGTGGCTACAACACCAGGCCCCTCAATTCAAACACCTAGCACAATCGGAGCTGCCGATGTTGAGGACGTTGATGTTGTGGAAGTTGAAGTTGTGGAAGTTGACGTCGTGGTACTGGTCGTAACCGAAGTCGAGGTCGTGGACGTGCTTGTGGTCGATGTGGACGTCGTGGAGCTTGTGGTACTTGACGAAACCTGATTCGCATGGTTCTAGTCTTTTCCGAACACTGAGGAGCACCGTCAGAGAGGACATTGGCACTGATCCAAGATGATCCAAGGGTAACGTAGAGCAGAACTAGTAAAACTAGTGCTTGGCTGGTCTGAATCCAGGATAATGGAGGCGCAGCCTGTCATCATCCCCAACTCTGTGTTTTCAGCACTGTAAACTGCATAGACGCATGCTGAGCAAGCGGGGCCTCGTGACACCCACAGTCCAAAAGAACACCCGTCGCCCAACACCATCACGACCACCAACACCATCACCAACCACAAGAACAACAACAGCAACGGCACCGCCAGCACCAAAACAACGGCAACCACGGCAGCAACAGCAACATTCATTTTCATTCGGACGCTCGCGCGGGAGTCGTTCCACACATTGGCGGGCATCAAACTAGTTCATGCGTTGGCGACCAGGCAACTTCAGCAAAAAAACACCATGCGACTTGGCCCAAAACAAAACAAACAAAACTAGAAGCAGCCCCATAGCTGGCCAGTCTTGCATCGACGCAACATTCCAAAAAGCGCCAAGATGCACCTTGCACGTCGGTCCCAAGACTAGGCAAGTGCAGCTGTTTGCAGAATTACAAACTCGAAAACAACCAATTGACTCTTTTTTTATCTCTTTTCAGACAAGCCCTGATGAGCCGTCACACAGCAAATCACATCAGTCTTGACATGCAATATTTTCCACGAAGTGGTAGCGTCACATTGTCGGCAGTAAACTAGGGGTGCATGTTTGATGTACAAAGTTGTTACCCCCCGTTTCTGCTTGCTCTTGCAAGCTTCCAGGAGCTCAAACTTTGTCATGTCACAGACCGATCGATATGTTTGGTAGCGTCTCGGCTTCTGCAGCCTGCGGCAGATGCGGTCTTATAAAAGAAACGATACCAGGCTCAAAAGATTTTGTGGTTCGAACTCGGAGGCTGATTAACCACAGCAGCAGTTTGCCGGCAGTCGAACATGTGGGTCATGCGAAGCACTCACATGCACTCACGATTTGCAAAGTCCACATGACGTGTAGTCACGGTCCAATGCCCACATCTTGGTCACCCTCTTGGTAAACTCATTCTTTCTTCCCTTCACAACGACAAAGCATTCTCAGGATGGTAGGCTGCGTCATTGCCAACATTCCAAACAACTTCGTTATGAGTCTGAGAGCGTTCTCGGCTGCTTCCGAAAATGCGATCGTTGACTTCACGATGTTGATCTCAATGATGGCGTCGGTCCGAACAATAGTCAATACCGTAAAGGCGATGAAAACGAATCTTTGTCGGAGTCTCACTTGCCACTTGTTGTATCTTCTTCAGGCTCGTGATTTTGACGTCGAGAATCTCCCCACTCATTCAGGATCTGTCGAGAGTCGACACGATGAGATGCCCAGTAACAAAGCAACTTCTTCGAATAGTCTTCACCAGAGCCACACCAATAACGATAACGTTTGATGATCTTCGGCGTACTCGGTATCTGTTCGTCTTGAGGACTGCATGCCGATGTTGATTCAGACGCTGAAGGTTCAACACGGCATTCGGGTATCACATCTCGACTCTTCTTCGGCCACTGCTCTGATACAGTGTAGATCTGAAAGCTTAAAACCTATTACACATTTACTTCTTAACTCACGGCGCGAGTGGACACTTCTTTCCCTGCAACTGCTCTGACATTCCATCTTGGATAGCTCCAACCTCCTTTGAGTGAGGAGAACCGAGAAGATCCACGGATGTGCTGAAGCTCAGACCTTGGGCTATCCTTCCAAGAATGTTGCCCTGGATTAGGACGAAGGTACCCTTGAACCGTGGTCTGGTACCGTTCTGAGGTACCGATCATGGTCCGGCCCTTGGCTCGCCTCCTTCGAGGAGTGAGTAGCGGATATATCACAGGGCTGATCAGCCTCATGCGGTTGCGAGCGACGGGGCAGCTAGGGGGGCCAGTGATGCGTAGAACCTGGTGAGGTTAGCCAGACTCCAGACCTGGCAAAGGCAGGGTTTTGCAAGGTGTGCAGTAGCCGTAGCCATGCTATAATGTTGCACCTTCGTCACCGACCGCGGACGCCACAATGAGCCCATAGCAGCCGTGGCGCTAACACTCCTTCCTGTCTTGAGCCGTGGTACGACCTACGGAGAACACGCAGTGAAACACTTCACATGGGCATACGCAATGAACTGACATGTTTGTTACATCCTCATCGATTCAGGCTGTGCTTCGCCACTTGACTCGATCTTCAAACATTCCTCTACGTTCCACTTCTCTTCTCACATGCTCTTTCAAGCAATCTTCATTTCTCGCATGCTCCTTCGAGCATCCTTGGCTTTGGCTTAATCTTCTTTTGCCTTGCTTGTTGTGGATGTAATTAGTTGGCTTCAAGTCCTGTAAACGGAAAATTTTGTCAAACACTGGACTACAAAGCGTTACGGCTGCCAAAGCTAAACACTTGCACGCTCACTTTGTCGCAGAAGTCGCGGTAATCGTTGTTGCTGTCGTCGAGACGCCTTTTGGCTTTCTGACTCGAAACACGGTCGTTATGCTTTGGCGCATGCTTTAAGGGCCTGTACGTGTCGTCCTTTCGAGCAGAAAGAAAACTTAGTTGCGGTGGGTTTCCGCTCTTTTCCACAGCTTTCTAACACGCTTAAGGTTTTTCTCTTTTCAGCTTTTCAGCTCGTGAAACATAGTTCATCCTCCGCCGTTGTTTATAGCCCTGGAGTCGGACTTTCCGCACAACTTTTCCGTTGTGGCTTCTTGGGCGTTCCACCGCCCTCACTGATCTTTGTCCTTCTTCGCCTGTTTCTTCTCGATCTCCGAAAAATCGCTCGCTTTCTTCTTTTCCCTCTTCTTTTTCTCATCCTTCTTTGGCTTCTTATGGTCCTTCCTCGGACCATCTTTCGAACTGCCTGCTGCAGCTTTTGCTTCTTTTTCCTTCTTCTCTTTTTCGTTGTGTTCTTCATCAACAACCAATGTGAGCTTCAAGCAACTGGTGGACAAGGCAAACAATGGCAACACCAGGGTTTTTATGGACTGCTCTGAGCGCGCGTGCGATCCGGAAAGGGCCTGAGCCTCAAGGAATCTTCACTTTGAAGCCAATAGCTAGCTACTTGCGGTCGTAGTCTCTTCCCAGCAGTCTGAGCTACACAATTCTGAGGCAAGGTTTTGGCACAGATTCTTATGATACGCGGGACTGGGATAGACTATGGGGACCTTGAGCGCCTCTGCGCACACTACGTCTCTGAGCATGGATGCTGCGGGTTTCTGGCATCTATAGCCTTCTAGGCCGTCTGTGCAACCATAAGATAACAGTCACTAGCATGGAGTAGCCGTCAACTACCCAATGACTGGAGTGAATTGCAGATCGAAAAGGATCTGAGCTTACGTGAAAGGCCGTAGGATTCTCTAATCCGAGCGGCTTCGGAAATGAATTGATGCCCGACACTGGTCCTATGCCTGCATAAGAGCATGTCTCTGCTGCAGCTTCGTCTCTGAATGGCTGTGGGTTTGCCGGGCTCGGGAGGGGGTGCAAAACAGTCACAAACACAAGCATCAACTTGACTCTTGATCCCCAGCCAGCGTTCAATGAAAGAGAGGGCTACGTGGGCCCCGCAGCTTCCAAGTAGCCAGCTCCAGCTGAAGCTATACAGGAGGAATAGAATCAGCTTCCAAATCAAGAAAATGCATGTGCCAAGGACTGTTTTTAAGACCCTGCCGACCCCAACAAACAGTGCAAACAGAGACGAAGAAGCTAGTCAAGACTTATGCTGGCGTGCCCTCTTCTTCGGCGCTGCCAGCTCTCCGGATTTGATGGCCTCTGAGATCTTATTGGCCAAGCGCTCTTTCACATCCCCACTAGCGTCATTCTCCTCCGCTTCGTTCTCACCCAGGACAGAATCAATGATTGAAAGGATGGCTGCCTCATCTGGTTCTTGAGCTGCACGTTTTCGCGCAGTCTTGGGTTGGCTCTTGTCCTGTTCATGGGTTCGCGATTTTGCGAGTCGAGGTAGATCATGGAGTAGCTCTGTAGGCTCTCCCTTCATTGCCGATTTGGCAGTCTCAGCCTCGTGATTGGGTTTCGGCTTTTGCGGCTCTTGCGATGAGAAAGCGTTCGCCAATTTCTGCAGGCAGCTTCCCACAGCCGTCAAGGTGGAAAGGATAGCACTGCTCGTCTCCTGCTTCTGCATGGCACTGCCATCCGGCATCTCAAACCCTGTGGCTGTAGGGCCTGTTGCAGGTGTCATCGTAGCACCAACGAGGTGACGAGGCTGTGACTGTCCACACGGCGGATTCTGGTAGAACCCTTGAGGGACATACTGAAGGGGATTCGCTTGAACTGGATGCATGGCCGGGTTCTGTACCATCATCACTGGCACTGCCTGCGACTGCTGGCAGGTGTGTGCTGGCATGCCTTGAGATTGCCCGAAGCCTGCTGAAGCAAGCATGGGTCCTAGCATGGTGAGCTGTTGCTGCTCCTGGTATCGTCTGGCAAGGCCATGGAGTAAGCCAAGGCCATCCCGGTGGCCCTTTCCACCTTTACCACTCCACGGTTTGCCCATTTGCGAAGCACAGCAACTAACTACAGCTAAGGCCGGGAGGCACAGATCTCTACGAGCAAATCATCGTCAGCATTCGTGGCGTGAGCGGCCTGCGCACGGCTAGCAACGATGCTTGGCATGACGCATGAGTGCCCTCATCATGCAACTAACCTTGGGCATACGTTCTTGCTTTGCCCATACAGCTTCAATGAGTTTAGGGGGGTATCCATATTTAAGCCACACCGCTGCTTCACCAGCAACAGCGCTAACTAACTAAAGCATCTGGATCCAACCTCAACTGCTCCCAGCGAGCAACCCTGGAGCAGACCAGCGAGTGAAGCTGACTGAAATTTACATGAGACCATCCGAGGAAATGCGGCATGACAAACTTTACGAGTGCATCTGTCTCACCCCTTAAAAAACCTTCATCCCTCATGAGGGGGATGACTCGAACTCCGTGTTCCCCAGTGTGGACATGCACGTCCAACCATGCTTGGAAGGTGGCCTCCCCTGCTGCTTCCTCCCAGGAGATCCAAGATGGATATATGGCAGCAGGTAGCTCTGCCAGGCAACGACGGCAAAAGTGTCGACTGATCATGCACAAATCATCAACATACCTTTTCTGGGCAACAAGCTCTCTCCAAGGCAAGCTTCCAATAGCATAACCATGCTCTTCACGCGATCCATGGTTCATCAACCAAGCATTCTCAATGTGGCTCAGCCAAGCGTCTGCCGAAGAGGTTGAGCAGACTCCGCCTATGGGAGTACCAGCGCACTGACGCCACACTGTGTTACCAAGTCTGACAAACCGCTGCGCGAGAGCCGTCCCTACAACCATATCTTGCACAGAAACCACACGCATGCCCCGAATGGATAAATGCAAGTTGCGAGCGAGGAACGGTTTTCGCTTGCATTGGCGGGCTGAAGGTACGACAACACCAGTTACGCCTCTTTCGAGCAAGTCTTGAGTAAGCGCTTCGACAGCAACATTGACATCTTTAGGGTTCATTGACTCAAACATAGCTTCAATGTCCATGACGCATACTTCACACGCGGACTTCTGCCGCCCGCATCGTGCGCAGTGATGCTCATCATCTGGCACTGCTAAAGCTAAACAGTCAAGAAGTAGTTCACTTACAGCAACTTTTAAGTTTGAAGCAGTGAACCCTGGTTTAACAAGCCTGATAGTTGCCATGACAGCCCGGTTGCACCTACGGAGCCATTGCTTGCCTGGGTGCCAGAACCATGAAGCAATTTTCCTGCAACAGGAGTGCGCAGGCTTCAGGCATGTGTGAGTGAAGGACTTATAGCATTTACTTTTAACGGACCCAAAGAGGTATGGGAGGCTGGCACTAAACCACCGGCTACGGGGAAATTGGGGGATGCTACAATGTTTGCTCGCCAAATTGAACGTGGCTCGCATGCCCTCAAGGGCCGCGTGAGGGCTGAGATTGGTTGGTTGCCAATGTCTGCTGTCCCTATGCATTAACGAGTCAAGACGAAAAACATAGCACTCAGCATGTTGCCTCCACAGAGTAGCATTGTCTTTATCTTCAACGACAAGTGCCTCACCAGCAGCAGGCATCTTCATGTCAGCAGTGTACTTTGCAAACTCGTTGGAAATCTGTGGAGCCTTTGTAGCAGCATGGCACGCAATTTCAACCCACTCGTCACGCATGTTTTCAGGCGGTACGCGTTGACGGCAACCTTTCAACCAGGCACAAATCGGCACAAATGTCAGACACAAATGATTGGGACGTTTGCCTGGAGCTCCTCCAACACTGCAGCTTCCAATACTTCTTCACACGTAGCATGTCACGTCCAGACGTGGCGAATAACTTCCAGGCAGCAGATTTCTCACGCAAGCCATGTACATCACAATTTCGTGCCACTTGTGACTGATTCAAGGCTAAACCTGCAAAAGTTGCACCAGGAACAGGACACAACCTGACGTGCCCACGCAACCAAGCCCAACGATAAGGGCATGAGATTGTCATTGCATACTGCCGCAGTACCAGCCGCGCAGCGGGCAAGCCAAGCTCAGGTGGCACTTTCAAGCTGACTGGTTTTGCCGGAGCGTCACCCGCAAGTCTCAGTGCAAACTGCAAACAACGCAAGCCCAGTTTCCTACGTCCGGAAGTCGGCACAAGTTTGAGGAGGTCGTACAACTTGAACAACTGTCGGTAACCGCAAGGTCTATTGAGCAAGCGTTGCCACTCAACTACTGCAGGCCGGTAGCAGGCCCACGCAGCAAGCAAATGTGTGAACTTCCCAAACACATCCACAGGACCATACATTCCATGTTCTCGCACATGCGCTGCAAGGCACAAGGCATAGACCTGTGGAAATGGTCGAGACAGCAACGACATGTGCACCGTTTCCCTTGCTGCCTGGCAGATTTGGCCATGACGGCTCCGCATCTCTGCCTGCACTAGCCGAGACATCTCTTCAGGCTGAGGCCCTTCATCATCAGCAAGTTTTTGTTTTTTCCGCACATGTTTTGGTGGCCTTTTTTCGGGAACTAACCCCACTCGAACCGCAGGGCTTGTTGGCAACACGCGTTTTGCCCATCGTGGGGCCATGCCATACCGTATTCAAGGCAGGCTGCAGGGAAGCGATGAGCGTTTTTTCGAACGCCCTTGCTTGCAGGTCCGGTCCAGCAAAAACAACCAAGCCACCAAGGTCACAAGGCGACTCAAGCTTTAACATACGAGTTTTGGCATCAGTGGCCACGCAACTGTCTACAGTAGCCACCTCATAGAAGTGCTCATTGACTCGAGGCACCGGGGCCCCTAGTCTCGCTGTTTTGCTGGCACGCAAGTGAGAAGAATAGCCAACGTACACCTCTTTGCGCCTACCACCAACAATGTACACAGCAGCATCCATGCATTGGGGTCTCAACGGCTCAGACACCTAGAGGCAGATAAAGTCAGCAACTGCACCAGGAAGAGCAGCATGAGGGTACCACCCAGATTGGATGCAATTTCGCACGGGTTGGGGCAAGAATTGGAGTTTGCGAGATGCAATTCTTTGACGACGTCGCCCTCCATGCAACTGCCACGTAATGAGTAAAAGCCACCTGCTCATACCCAACAGCCAACACCAAAGTTCACAGCTTGCACGGCTTGCAACACGCGCTTGATGCTTGTGAGGCCTTAACCACTCATGTGCACGGTAGTTTAGGGCTCCAAGGTTTCGCAACATCTCGTGCGACACATCACATGTTGACATCGACTGAAGGACTAAGGCCAGCAGCAAATTGACTGCTGCACACTCTGGTAGAGAAAGAAACTTTGCAAGGTCTGTACAAAACCGCTGCGTGTGGTGCAAAAGCTCTACAACTCTCAAGTGCTTTGCTGCTAGATCAGCAATCTCAAGCCTGAAGGCAGTGCAGCATTCTTTTGCGCTCAATGACTCCCAATCAGAGTCAGGGGCCCATGTTTGCACGCCCTCTTTTATGTATTGGAAGAAGTATTTGTACTTGTGACAACCTTCATCAGACATGCTTTGCTGCGACCAAGCACATGGAACACCACTCGACGCGTGCAGCGTAACTCAACAGGGATGAGCAATCTGATTGACAGTTGCTCTTGTGTATGACAGTGACAACCGAAGGCCCAGACGCACCAACGTGGACCCGGAGAATGTCACCTAACAAACAACCAAGGGGAGCTTCAAGCAGCTGGTGGACAAGGCAAACAATGGCAACACCAGGGTTTTTATGGACTGCTCTGAGCGCGCGTGCGATCCGGAAAGGGCCTGAGCCTCAAGGAATCTTCACTTTGAAGCCAATAGCTAGCTACTTGCGGTCGTAGTCTCTTCCCAGCAGTCTGAGCTACACAATTCTGAGGCAAGGTTTTGGCACAGATTCTTATGATACGCGGGACTGGGATAGACTATGGGGACCTTGAGCGCCTCTGCGCACACTACGTCTCTGAGCATGGATGCTGCGGGTTTCTGGCATCTATAGCCTTCTAGGCCGTCTGTGCCACCATAAGATAACAGTCGCTAGCATGGAGTAGCCGTCAACTACCCAATGACTGGAGTGAATTGCAGATCGAAAAGGATCTGAGCTTACGTGAAAGGCCGTAGGATTCTCTAATCCGAGCGGCTTCGGAAATGAATTGATGCCCGATACTGGTCCTATGCCTGCATAAGAGCATGTCTCTGCTGCAGCTTCGTCTCTGAGTGCCTGTGTGGGTTTGCCGGGCTCGGGAGGGGGTGCAAAACAGTCACAAACACAAGCATCAACTTGATTCTTGATCCCGAGCCAGCGTTCAATGAAAGAGAGGGCTACGTGGGCCCCGCAGCTTCCAAGTAGCCAGCTCCAGCTGAAGCTATACAGGAGGAATAGAATCAGCTTCCAAATCAAGAAAATGCATGTTTCCAAATCAAGAAAATGCTTCTTCATCACCTTCCTTGACCTGAATCATTTCAGGATCAATGACCTTTGCTCGCATTGTTGGCTCTTTTCCCAAGGGGGGGGTTTGGCGTCAACGGACTTGTAGTCCTCTTCGCACGTGGTTCGCCAACACTTTCTTCAGCTTTCCTCTTTTTTGCCTTGCTTTTCTTCTCCTTCTCTACTGCGTCAGCGCGGGGTTTGCAGATCAACCGCCCGGAACCCCAGCAAAGTCCTGCGCGTCGTTTCATAATTAATTCATTCCGAGTAACCGGTAACCATTGCTATTTTAACTCCTTCCTGAACGCACTGTGGATTGCAGCTGTGTGGATATAGTGGTAGGCCGTATCTTTGCGTATCCAAGTGCACGAATGACGACGATCACAATCTCCTGAACTGCATACGTGCATACGTTAGTGTATCACGTCCCTTTGATGACAAAGCAACACAAACTGTATACTACTTTGTCTGTGGGAATCCACACAACAGAAATGCAAAGCGCGTAACTAAAGGAGCTTCCTCTCCACCTGTTTTCACGAACGTAAAGTCAAGCGAAATCACCGGGAACCCCCACTCTCTCTCTCTCTCTCTCTCTCTCTCTCTCTCTCTCTCTCTCTCTCTCTCTCTCTCTCTCTCTCTCTCTCTCTCTCTCTCTCTCTCTCTCTTTTTCTCTCTTTCTTTCGCCAGGGCTATGATGTAGGGGCTTTACCCCCGACATCGCGCGCATGTGCGCCCCCGACGGGTGTGGGGCGAGAACTTACATGCAATCCCACGACTCTGTGTGCTTAAGTTGCACACAACACTCGGCAACTGGACTTCGCACAGCCATAAAGAAGCACACTAATCAAGATGATCAACATAAGCAATTGGCTGGCAATGTCGTTTCATTACCGCTAGTGTTTGCAGCGCTGTATTGTGCATCGTGGGGTTTGAATTCGTGGAACATGGCTAACTAGGCTCAGTCAGGCCAAGGCAGCAATGAAGAACAACACATGGAATAAAAGACGTACCGCATCAACAAAAGCATTGTACCATGTTCTGCGAATCGGACGTCTCCGGATTTAACAATCGACGTGGATCATTGTTGCACCCTTCGACAAAGCAAAAGTGGCACTACGTAAAGCGACCCAAGGCAGAGGAACTAGGAATTAACAGTTTAAGTGATCACAAGGAATGTTGTCTACATGGGTTCCAGGCAGTGGCTCTCGACACCGGCAGCAACACCAAACAGGACACTGAAGACCGGTAACAGGTGCAGTCAGCTTATACTATGCCGCTTTACCCATGTTGCTGGTAGAAGGTTCGGTCCTTGGGTTCAAGGCACTTGCTCGGGCTGCCCAGTGTTTTTTCCAGGGGCGTCCCCGTCTGTCATCAGCGGTGAAACTTCAGCCAGTTTGAGGTCAGGCTTGGGGAAGGGTCGAGGGCTCAAAGGAAAAAGCGTCCCTGGTAAAATGCTAACCACCCACCTGCGTCCCCAACCTGCACCCCTGAAGCCGTCCCCCATGCCAAAGTCTGCATACCAGGCCAAATGGGTTAGTACACATACGCACTCACATATTGCAATGCGACATTGTTCGGTTATCTGGGCGTGCCGGGCTCGACAAAGCAGCAACAAAAGCAGCACTAGAAAGAAAGGAAAGGGATGCAGGTTTCAGTACGCCACGGCTCGTCACTGCCGCTTTACCCATGTTGCTGGTAGAAGGTTCGGTCCTTGGGTTCAAGGCACTTGCTCGGGCTGCCCAGTGTTTTTTCCAGGGGCGTCCCCGTCTGTCATCAGCGGTGAAACTTCAGCCAGTTTGAGGTCAGGCTTGGGGAAGGGTCGAGGGCTCAAAGGAAAAAGCGTCCCTGGTAAAATGCTAACCACCCACCTGCGTCCCCAACCTGCACCCCTGAAGCCGTCCCCCATGCCAAAGTCTGCATACCAGGCCAAATGGGTTAGTACACATACGCACTCACATATTGCAATGCGACATTGTTCGGTTATATCTGGGCGTGCCGGGCTCGACAAAGCAGCAACAAAATTGCAGCACTAGAAAGAAAGGAAAGGGATGCAGGTTTCAGTACGCCACGGCTCGTCACTCCAGATATCTCGGGGTCATGAGGTTGCAGAAAGGAGTCTCTCTCTCCCCCTCCTCTCCCCCTCTCCCCCTCTCCCCCTCTCCCCCTCTCCCCCTCTCTCTCCCTCTCCCCCTGATTCCGTAAACCTCTAAAGGGGTAGCTCTAACAGGTACCTACAGCAATGGCTGCATGCTCATACATATACATTCCGCTGCCCATTGGCTCAAGTGGTTTTACCATATTGAGACAAGACAAGCTCTCCTTGCGTAGCAAGACAAAACAACTACTGTCCGTGTGCAGGGCGCTGCCCTTTGATCCTTAGGGAATAAACTGGTCATACACCTCCTAACAAGGAGCATTTCCTTGTGGGTGTATCGGCTCAGTTTTCTGGTAGCGGAGCCCGGAAAGGGCCGCCCGCCTCCCAAAGTCCGCTACAGCGGTCGGCCTCGCCGAACGCTTAACCAAGCGGATAAGAGGCAGCACAATGTCGAGCTCGCATAGCGAAGCCGACGACAGTTCCCAATCCTCCGGGGGATATGAGAACGAAGAGACCTCCCAAGGTCCAGCCACTTATGTCGCACAGTCATATGCAACATCTGACCGCATGCTTGCATCATTAGGCATAACGCCCAAGATCGCGCCTGCCTATGATGGCACCACCTCGTGGTTTGAGTATGAACAGTTGATTGACGACTGGTGCGACATAACAACGCTGGATGACACCAAAAGAGGTCCGTCTCTCAAGACGAGGCTCTCCGGATTGGCCGCAGTACAAAAGGAATCACTGAACCGAGAAAGGCTTGCAGCCCCAGATGGAGTAGATTACTTCAAGAAGAAGATGCGTCCATTTTTCGTGAAAGGAGAACAGTACGTTTTCCTGTGGCGTTTCCTCGGCCTATTCAAGGCATGGAAGGGCAACCAAGACTTTGTGACTTGGATTGCCAAGTTTGAGATCGTGCTACAGCGCGTGAAAAACTCATGGATGGATCTCTTACCAGAGATAGCTCTGGAGGATGCCCATCCAGATTTCATGCAAGCTGTGCAGGCAGATCAAACCTTCTTGCGCCTACAGGATGCAACCGAGAGAGACACATACGCCGCACGTTTCTTCGAAACATGGAACAAGGAACGCCTTGACAATCATCGAAGAGCGTTTCCTCTGAACGATAATCTCCTAGCTCTCCTCTTCCTAGTGCAGTCCGACCTAAATGAGATGCAACGTGAGAGGTTGGTAACAGCATTGACCAACCAAGGTCACCGAATTGAGACCTACACGTACCCTGTGGTACGGCAGACCATGTTCGATCAGTTCTCAACGACCAGAACTGGTCTGCAGGATCCCAACATTCGGCACTCTTCTCACAAGAAGGACCGCCATGGAAGGAGAGACCAACGCCGCAAACGCGGAGGTCGAAACTTCCTCATCCTCGATCAGGGTGAATACGATGGAGTCGATGGATTCTGGCTCCAAGACGAAGACACCCTTGAGGAAGGCTTTCTTGCCGCCGAGGATGAAGAAGCTGTCTTCTGGACAGTTGATGACCATGAGGCCTTCGTTGCAAGGAGATTCAAAAAGGGAAGAAGACCAAGAATGCGTCCCGGATCACCGGGAAGAGCAAAGGGTGGCAAGCGAAAAGGACGTGGCCGTTTTAGGTCATACCGCGGAAAAGGGAGAGCCAACCAGGCAGAACATGATCCAACTGATTCCAGCTATTTCGGTAAAGGTAAAGGAAAGGAAAAAGGAAAAGGTGGAAAAGGCAAAGGAAAAGGAAAGGACAAAGGAGATAAAGGAAGCTCCTTCAAAGGTGCAAAGGCAAAAGGCAAAGGTAAGGATACAGCTAAGTCTGCCTCCTTACAAGGAGACCAAACTGGATCTCCACAGGCCTATGAAAGTTCCACCGCACCGAGCTGGGATTCATGGTATGAGGACAGTTATTATACTGACTCCAGTTGGAATTATGCCGCTTATGACGATCAAACGTCTTATACATACTATGCATCACAAGCCTCACGAAGAAAAACACGGAGAAAGAAGAGAAGAAATCAAGCAGGATCATCAGGTAGAGGCACAGATCCGAGCGCGCACCAAGAACCCGTGTTCAACTCATCAGTGAGTTACGTGCCCCAGGTCTTTGAACCATCCGAGGGGCAAGGTGTTGAAACTGCAACAGCGGTGTTTCCGTTGCAGCACACCGTCCTATCTGCTCTCACAGAGCGGATCAATCTTGATAAGAACCCTACCTTTGTCATACTTGACTCAGGTTGTACTAGGGCTATGGGTTCCCGCTATGCGGTGAACAGGCTTATCAAGGCCGTGAAGCAACGTGCCCCAGGCATGATTGATTTCACTTTTTCACCTTCGAACACGAAGTTCTCTTTCGCAGATAGTGAAACAGCTCTTATCAAGGAGCGTGTAACTCTATGGTTCAACACAACTCCAAGAAGAGATACAACCATAGAAGTTCTGGATCAGGGGAGAGTTCCCATTTTGTTCTCCATCGAACAGATGAGGAATCTAAGAATGACCCTCGAGTGTAGTCCCACAGCTGACCTAGCAACGTGTGAAGCTTTCGGTTTGTATAAAACCCCTCTTCCGATTAGTACCAATAACCATTTGGTATTGGACCTTCTAGGCTTCACTTCCACCAGGAAGTATCTCCCTAAATCAGGTACGTCGTTCAGTGCGACAGAGACTGCTCTAGGAGCTAGGAAGCCAAAGGAAGAAGGAAGATCTTATACTAGGATCCCGGAAGGTCGCTGTCCAGCCTGCGCAGGACAGAAAAGGGCTCATACGTACCTCAAAGGTTGCGACAAGGCACCTGAGGGAGCAGCTGATCCACCACCAAAGGCCATTCCAGGTAAGAAGAAGCCTCTTCCATCTGATCCGGCAGAATCATCTGCCAAGAAACCCGATCCACCAGAACTATCTGGTGATGCTCCTGAGCCTTCCGAACCGCCGGAACCATCATCAGGCTCTAGAGACAAACCGGCAGAATCATCTGCACCGCACGAACCTCCAGAAGAAGAAAGACTTGAGGTTCCACCTGCGAAGACAAAGACTCCAAAGGGTCTTAAAAACCTTCTGAAGAAAACCCGCAAATATGCGGTCAAACCTCCTGTTGAAGAGAAGTCTACAGTCCCAGGAGCTGATGACGGGACGGAGGTAAGACCACTTGAGTCAAGAGAATACCCGGCTCCTGGTACAGACTCACCTACAGGTGAAGAGATTGTCGCAGAACCATCGCCATCTCTTCCCATTGCTCTTCGCAGGATTCATGAGAAGCTTAAGGACCCTGTAGAACTCTATAAGCTTCACCTTAAGCACCGTCATATGAGTACGGATCAGTTCAAGCGACGCACGAAAGCCTTACAGATCCCAAAGGAGATATATGAGCTATATGACCAACTGGTCAAAAAGTGTTCAGCCTGTCAGGAACACGTGAGAGCTCCTTCAAGAGCGAAGATTTCCGGTTTAAGATCAGAGACTTTCGGTGATCTCACCTTCGTAGATCACGGTGAGCTTCCAATTCCCGGCAAGAATAGTCGCTTAATATTTCTTATTCTCTATGACGGAGCAACAAACCTGTTGACTTCCGAAGTAGTCCAAGATAAAGAAGAGCATACTACAATGTCGATTATGAATGACTACTTTGAGAAATTTCAGATCAACCCAAAGGTTGTAGTTGGAGATCAAGCATTCATGACTCCAAAAATGGAGGCTTATTACAATCGGCAGAATATCAAGCCTGTAGCAACAGGACCTGGAACACCATGGCCCAACAGGGCCGAAGCTGCTGTAAGATTGCTGAAGCATCAGATTAAGATCATACTTCAGATCCTGAAGGATGGTGACCCGCAGTATAACGGAATCACCATGAAGTATGGCAACCTCGTTCGACAAGCATGTTTGGCAAGAAACTCTTCGATTACCTACGGAGGAGTTACTCCTTTAGAAATGGCCTTTGGTAGGCGTCCTCGAGATGTTATAACACCAGAGAACGCTGATCCCAATCAGTTGACAGGTAATCCAACTGATACGGAAGTCACTGCGAGAGCCATTAAGGAGCTTGCCAACAGGGCTTACCAAGAGGCACGCCAATCTGATGATCTGCGCAGAGATCTTGCGGCCAGACTGTCAATGACCGAAGGACCTTTCTCTCTGGGAGACAAGGTTTTCTACTGGTCAGAGGATAAGTCTAAGATTGGATCAACTGGGTCCAAACATGGATCTTGGCTAAAAGGAAAGGTGATCTCCGAACTCGGAGGATCCATGGTAGGTGTGGATCTTGGAACACGCATCGTCCGCGTTAATATCTCAAAACTGAGGAAAAATTATGACATAACATCTGATGTGGAGATTCCTCTCGCGCCTGATGAGGAAACTCTGACGTCAGAAGGTTCTGATCACGCAAGTTGCATGGTCACCTTTGATGCTTCCCTGCAGTCGACAGACCTAACGGTTCCGCATCAAGAGTGTCACTGGCAGGTCACCAGCACTGGGAAGATTGACTTCCTAGAACTCTACGGTGGATCTCCCCGTATGAGTCACAAGGCTGCCCTGTCAGGTCTGCGAGTAGGTCAGCCAGTCGACTTGCGTAGTGGTCTAGATCTTGAGCAACCTCAAGGTCGCTCCAATCTTCTTAGGATCATCAAGGAACAAGAACCTACTATTATTGTTATGTCACCCGATCACTCTCAGTGGTCTAGCTGGTACTCACAGTGGAAGAAAGGCTCTGCCAAGAGACTTTCTGTTTTAAAATTCTGTGAATCGGTCGCAGACCACCAAATGAAGCTCGGACGTTACTTTGTTCTTGAGAACCCATACTACAGCAGGCTCTGGTCTTCACCAGAAGCAAAACGCCTGTTTTCCAACCGCAAGATCAGCTATGAGGTCTGTAACCTACAAGCCTATGGCATGAAAGATCCAAAAGGATACTATGAATCGAAATCCTCGATTTTCATGCACAACCTGCCACCGCAGGTTCTAACTCCTCTCCAGAGGCATTCTGCCAAAACGAAATCTCCAACATCTCCACCAGGAGACGAAAAGGGTATTCAAGGCTACGGTCTTAAAACGAAACTCGCACAAGTGTATCCTTATGAATTCTGTGAGACCTTTGCCTCGTGTTTGGCAAGATTCCTGAAGAGAGATGCATATGCATCTCATCTTTCTTTGGTCACAGACATGCTAGAATACTCTGGAGATGAATGCCTCCAGGGACTTTCGGAACTTCTTGACCAGGAGTATTCACTTTTGACAGCAAATCCTCTCAAGGATTCCAAACTCTTGCAAGATCCGAAAATCAGATCACTTGTTGCTAGAGTAAATTCCTTATCGAGTAAAACTGAATTACCATTGCATCATTCCAAACCATCACCGTCCCTTGATGCCTTGGTGTCAGACATTACTCGCCTTAGATCAAGACTCTTACCAGGGTCTGGTTTCGAACAGTGTACTCTATACAGAGGTACATTTGGAACAGTCAAAGCACTCACCAGTGTAACTGATGGCGTTCTTGTCTTCTGGAACAAGAAGAAGCCCAATTCGACTATGACGTGTTGCTTGCCGCACCAGGTTTCCTGGAATAAAGTACACCCATCAACCTTCTCGGGGGTGCTCTTCCAGATGACAGGCGGCAAGACTTCACCGTCCGTGCGAACACCGCCGGATGTTATCATGTCGGACGAAGAGGTTTCGCCGTCAGACCCGTCAGAACCCATGAGCACTAATCGCTCACGGATCACATCTGACGATGTCTCTATGCCGGAACCAGATCAGCCGATGCCTCCCGGCACGCCGCCGTCGCGTCCTCCTCCTCCCATACCTCCACCGCGACTACCGGCCGTTTCCTCCGATGAGCCCGTGGCTCCTGCTCGGGCTAAGCCTCGCGTGCATCCGCCTCCTCGCGTTCCGTCTCCTCGGCGTCTGGGGGGTGATGTGTCGCCAAGGTCTTCATCGGAAAGGAAAGTTTCGCCGCACAAACAGAAATCACCTTCACAGGTGCCGACACCAAAACCTAAACCGAAGGCACATCCACAGGGACCCATTCTTCCGTTACAACAAGATGAAGAAGATTCTGAAGAAGAACTGGTCCCGGACGACCCCGGACAACCGTCCGCTCCTCCTCACACCTCTGGTTCACCAGAACCGGAGAGCGATGCCGAGTCAGAAGACACAAGGTATTACTCTGATGAGGAAGGTGACCTGGTCGTAGATGAGAAGGACTGGATCCTTCTCACAGAAGAACAGAAACTGTGCAGTAACACAGGTTCTTTCTCCATGCCTCGGTACATGCATGGCGGACCCGTAGACATCAGAGAGGTAACATCAAGAGTGAGGTCAGACCGAACACGGTATAAACCCACCAAAAGGTTCCGATCTGACATCCGTGAAGAGTATGATCTTCTCACGGAAGAGGACAAGGCCTTATCCCTAAGTTCCCCCAGGAACTCAGCAAATTTGACCCAGAAGGCACAACGGAAGGAGGCAACCGCCAAGGAAAAGCGTGAGATGAAGAAACAGTTTGATGAAGCGAAGGCAGCAGAATATCAGAGCTGGCTAGACAATGATGTCTTTGAGCTCGTCGATACACGGAAACTCGGAAACATCCGAAATTATGTCACTGGTCGATGGGTCCTGACTCTAAAAAGAGATAAGGACGGAAACTTCCTTAAGTGCAAGGCCCGATGGGTCCTAAGAGGTTTCCAGGATCGACAAAAGGACATACAGCAAACTGATAGTCCTGCTGCGAGTCGCCCAGGTTTCCGCTTGGCGATTCAACTAGCAGCTAACAAGCTGTGGAGACTGACACACATCGACCTAAAGACTGCTTTTCTGCAGGGTGAAGCCTATGATGAGTCGAGAGACATAATCTGTCAGATTCCTCCTGAAGCAGGTTATCCTCCCTACATTGCAGCGAGGATGAAGAAACCCGCTTATGGACTTAACGATGCACCTCGAAGATGGTGGAACATCGTTGATAAGGCACTCCTGTCTTACGGCCTGGTGCCAACCCGTGCGGATCGCTGTACATATGTTCTGTATGGTAAGAAGTCTGCAACAGCAGATGCTGAGCTCAAGAAGTCTCAGCCTAAGACCATGGAATCAGCGATTGACTATCTCCTAGATCCCATAGCAGGCAACAATGCCAAGGGTAGACAGGTACATGGAGTAGTCTGTTTACATGTAGATGACCTGTGCATGGCCGGTGATGACACCTTTCGTAAGGCCGTGATTGAATCGATCAAAAAGGAGTTTGCAGTCGGTTCTGAAGACACGAACGATATTATGTTTGTAGGACAGAGATTAGTCTGGAAGGATGCTACACCATCGGTACCAGCACATATCTCAGTAAATCAGAACCTAGCTGTTGAAGCTCTAGAGGAAATTGTTTTTGATAAGAAGCTCAACAATGAGCAACAATGCACACCACAGCAGCACACTGCTTACAGAAGTGTTTTAGGACAGATCAACTGGCTACAAAGCCGGACTCAAGCTCACATCTGTTATCGCTTCAGTCGGTGTGCGAGTAAGGCTGCCAAGCCTACTATCGGTGATATTCGAGAATTGAACAAGCTTGTTAGGATTTTGAAGTCTACTGAAGTAGAACTGCGTTTTTGGCCGCTGAAAGGAAATCTCAGAATCCTCGGTTACCCTGATGCTTCCTACAGGAACAATGATGACAAATCATCTCAGAGAGCACATGTTATTTTCCTTGCTGAAGATCGAAATCCAAAGCTAAAGGGAATGAAACAATCAGCAGCAGCTGCTTCTTCCAAGAAGAACGATTTCTCTGAATCCTCTATTAAGGAAACATCCTCGAGAGGTAGCCTGGTGGATTATGAGTCTCACAAGATTACGACAACCACAATGTCCACAACAGTGGCAGAGCTTAACGCACTGATGCGTTGCTTTGGTACTTGCCTGTTCCTCAAGGGACTTTGGGCAGATCTCTCATCAGAGACCGTACCCATACATATCAGAACAGATGCGAACAATCTTGTGACAACAGCAGGCACGACACACCTTCCAGAGCAGAAGGAAACTCACCACCTCATTCAGATGCTTCGTAAGGAATCCAACTCTGGATCTTTAGATGACCTAGCTCATGTAAGCTCGAAGTACTGCCTAGCTGATGCATTAACAAAGCACTCGGCGCAACCTGATGAGCTTATCAAGGCTCTGGAAACAGGGAATTTACCAGAAACAGACATTCATCCACCCTTCCGTGAACTTCTTCAACATAAGGCTTTCACTGTCCGGTGGATCATAGACAATTGCAAAAATGCCGCCACAGCGGTAGCCTTCCTTGGAATTGATATCTCAACAGAGATTTACCGATTATTTTACTGCCAAGGAATATGGTGGTAGTCTCGTTTGCTGGTAGCACAACCATGTGCTGGATTTTCTATTTAGACTGTTTTCCGTCTAAAAGAAAATTTGTGTCTGCGAGCTGCGTTTTCATTAAGATCGGACATGTTCATGAGAATTATATGTTCTGTATCATCCGCAGCCGCTTTCAGCCTCGAGCCTCACAGCAATCAGCCTTTCGGGCTAACCAAGCGTTCCTGATCCTGTTTGGTCATTGTGCCGTAATGAGCACACGATCAAACTTCCGTAGCCGTGATGGACACGCCCTACCCAGGGCAGTGCAGGCGTACCATGAGCGACATCCACACATGGATAGCTCGTACCCCGAGTCTCGTCGGGAAGCATCACGTCGAAACACCGAACACGGTGGACACCGAATTCACAAACGTGAGAAAAATCATGAGCCTCAATTCATCATCATGGGTCACCAACAGGTGTTCAATCCGCATCCAAGAGATCTTGCTCAATTGATCTCACGATATGGCCATGCGAGTAGAGCAAGGCTCACTCTAAACTCCAGACATGGAGTCAGGCTCTACGAAGGAGTCCTTCAAGGACCATGGGACAACAGTCCCCTTGTATACTGGGATAACAACGTCGGTAATCACGCTCGTGATCCACGCCAGTTCTGTACGATGCTTGCACATCACCTTCAGACAGGCCTCCCACCGGAGGTAGAACAATGTGTGAGCCTTGATGGATCCGGAGAATATGACTATTCCTCCTCAGTGCCAAAACTGGCAGATGTAACAGGTCTCTCACCAGAGATGTGCTTCCACATTCTTTCCAAGACCAACAGAGTCGGAAGGTGGTTGGCACACTCAACAAGACACCTTCAGAACCAGCGCCCAGATCTCTTTGCTGGCCAACACAATTATCTTCTGGACATGTTCAAGTTGGCCGATGCAGAGCTCGCACAGTATACACCACAAGAGATCGCGCTTGGTGTCCTCCTCAACACTAAGTCTAGGTTTGTGGTCACCATGGTTTATAACAAAGATGGCAAGGCCGAAACCACAGATGCCGCCGTTAACATCCCACCGGATGCAAATGTGTTGACCATGAGCAAAATTTTCCTTTCGGCAGTGGGAGGACACGGTTCACGACGAACTCTACCAAGAGCTGAAGAACCAGATCCTGAAGAAGAGAGACCAAGGTCACACATGACCATCTCAGACTTCATGGCAACGGGGAGCAATCCTGTGCAGTCCCATGCACAGCGTCTCTCCACTAACGCGCCAAGGCCCGTCGGCATGGAGGATTTTGTTCGACAGAACAACCCTTGTTACATCATGCATGCCACGGACCTACAGGCATTATCCTCAATCCTGAGGCACGGTCTGGTACCATCAAACCTCCTAGCGCAGGTGGTTACAGCACCAGATTTCCAAGCTCTTGTGAATGAAAACAGTCGTTCCAACAGGGACACTGTTCAGTTCTCAACGCTAAACCTGGCGAATCCCAATCCGACCATGTTGCGTGCCAACAAGGCACTGCTTCTGGTATTCGATGCAAATAACGTAGTGAACGAAGTCACAAACCTGTGGCAGTCGCAAGTAGGGATGTTTGCTACACCAGATGTAGTGCATGCCCGTACTCTTAGCGCCGTATTCGCACCCTCTGAAACACTCTGGGTATCATCGCAATACGATGAGCTCAAGAGCATCGGACCATGGTGGGCAGACCATTGCTCCGAACAGATGCCGTCAGCGACTTACGAGTCGAAGAAATGGTGCGCAAATTACGGCCGAGAAATCGAATCGGCACTTCGAAAAGTGGCTAGGCGAAATCTGCCACCAGAGCCTCCCAAGGCTAGATCTTCTCACAAGAAGTCTTTTTCTCTGCCACAGACAGAGGCTGACACAGCTCCAAACCTGGAGCAAACCGCTTCTGCAGGTGAGATACCTCCGAAAACGGAGACTACTGCAAAGGAGATCCATCCGAGATCCAAGCTCGCCCGGCAGGCCGAGGCTGACAAGGATCCGGACAGTCTTATGGGACAGCTCTGGAACTCCGACGGCACCAGAAGCGCCACCGAAGTTCTTAAGATAACGACAGGTCACAAACCTCCAGAACCTGTTCAGGATACTTCCGCCAACGTAGTTCCTCCCAAGGAAGAATCTTCTGGAACCGAGACGGAACCTGAGGAACCGGATCCTAACCAGGATCGTGACGAAGAATCAGACGATGAGTCGGCATCAAGCGAAAAGAGCTCAAAATCTTCGTCATCCTCAGAACTCCGAGTTGATGTTAATCCGTCTCACAAGACGAACTCTGCACCTGCAGCGTCGGAGGAGAAGAAAGAATCTCCCACGGAAGAGATCACAGAGAAACTTAAGAAGGTCAAACTTGACCAACCAAAGCCTGAAGCAGAATATGTTCAGAGTTCAGACGAAGAGCCACAGAAACCAAAATCTCCTAAAAAGGAGAAGGAGAAATTCCTAGTTCTCTTCGATCCTGAAACAGAAAGTTATTATCGAGTCAACAGAAGCAAGCTCAACCTCGAATACGAGGAACCTGCTGATGAGGAAGATCTCGTAAGAGAACATGAGCGCATCAGCGCTCGACTTCGAGAAAATCGCAAGCACCGAATCTCGAAGTCATCGTCTAACCCGGCTATGCAACAGGAAATGAAAGAGAGAATCTGGGTTAGTCGATGGAATCGAAAAATCCGAAGTCCACTCATGATCAAGGATTCTGAGGCTCCTGACGAAGAGGAGTGGGACAGACCCAGAGATCCGGCATCTTCCTCCTCTGAACCTCCTACCAAGGAGAGATTTGTAGGAGTACGCAGGACAGCCATGAGTCTTAACCAAAGGATACGGCTGATGACACGACCAGATAATCCTCTCTGCGATCTTTGCAATCAGCCTACAGGCTATTTTTGCTATTCCTGTGGTACGATTGTATGTGCAGACTGTCGACTTACCCCACAGGGTAAACAACAGATGTGCGAGTGCGTCTTGCCAATCGATTGCCTCGAGACCTCTAAGGTGTCAGCAGGAATGACATCAGAAGAGCGTCAGTTTTTATACGAGGCCATCCTCACACCTGAGGACGTAGATTTGGCAGTCCAGAAAATCAACATGTACTGTGACCACGCAAGGAATTTGTTCATGAGAGACCATCCAGGCGTTGATCCATGTAGCTTTGATGATATTAGGAATAATCCTCCTAACTCTTACACCAGCCCAACAGAAGCTCCAACCCTGGAGGAATACAAGAGCATTAACAAGAGTCACATCAATATCAAGGACTCCAGAACAAGCCACCCGGCTTCTTTTCTCTCTCTTACTGGATACGAAGACAAACTGGTGCTCGACGCACATTACGAGATAGTTCGTAATAGGATGGCCGGTGTTAACGAAAAGAGAGAATACATAGAGGGCTCAAACCCAGACAGCGTATCACTAAGCCTAGTGGTATGCAACTGGGGAAATATGGATCGAGCGCTGGTGCCAGCAGGGAATCCCAAAAAGAAACTCAAACCTGAGAAGGGATTCGATTACCACCCTCTTATTGACATGTGCTTCAACAATTCAGCACATATTACCCTCGTACTCGAGGCAGGAGCACTTGCGTCAAAGTATTCGATCGCAACCATGCGACAACATGAATACAGAGGGATGCTAATCCATTCTCCTCCCAAGGAGCCTGAGGCACCCTCAATGTATATTGGAGTCAAGGGTGACCCAACAACAGACATCTCTCTCGTCCACCACTTTTACCGGCACCGAACAATGAAGCCTAAGGCTGGTGGTCCCAAGAAGCGACTGTGGGCATGCCACGGTGCGGTATGCCGCCTCACCTTTGGGTACCACAGTACCATCAAGGAGGCAAAAGAATGGGTCCACCCATATTCCGGCCAGAGGATGACGAGAGATGAGTACATGAAGATTATCGGATATGACCCTCTCAAGGGTAAAAATCCTGACCAGGATGGACCCACTGATGGCTCTTACCTCTCACCAGAGGCGTGTCTGACACTGTCGGACCTCGATCCTGCGCCGGTTCTCTGTGAATGGAACGGCCATGTCGAGGGTGATGAGCCACCAGAGGAAGACTTTGAGTCATACGCGGAGATCTTCTCACAAGAAGCATCAAACGATCTTGACGAGATGTGGTGTACAAAAGGGCCTTACAAGGTCATCACCATCGCGATCGTCCATTTCAACTCATACATGACTCATAAAGAAGAACAGAGGCGCGAACTGGTGAACGCGTTCCTCAACGAGGTTCTCCCTTTTAAACCGGATGTAATTGCGGGGGATCTCAATAATATTGCGTCGAGGCTCACCTTAAAAGGTGGAGACGTTCACCCGCGAAACGGTTTGTTTTCTCTATACCTGGAGAAGAAACTTGCAGCATTCAACAGAATAGCAGGAAGGCACTCCCAAGTGCGACACCTCTGCTTGAACAACTCTGACCAGCACAGACTGGCACGTGCAGATCGTCTACCGCCGGACCCGGCGAAGAAAGTTGCTGACCTCGACTGTATCAACAGTTATATCCTTGACTGGAGTAAAACGCCGCACACGGCGTCACCTAGTCCAAGAGATGCTAAACCTGCCGCCGAAAGAACATACTGGGAACGAGTCTCAGATATGTGGCAGGACATGAACAGAAACAGGGATATCGATATCCGTCTGTTTGTCTCAGTCAAGCAGTACTATTCAACTTTTTCTAACCTTGACCTGTGGTTGAGTCCCTCTGACAAAGATTGGCACAGCCCATTGGGCTTCACGATACAACCAATCCTTACAAAAGGGAAACACAACCGGTCAGATGCCCAGGTTCAGAAGATCGCTGACAAGCGACAGGCTTACAAGCAGCGTAATGCTGAATACTGGGATTACAAAGACTCATTTATGTATTCATCTGGCAACAGCTGGTACGACAGACAGCAACCACAAGGTAGATATCACAGATATGGAAGATTCTGGGAAAGGCCACAGCCTGAACGTCCCAGCGAGCCTGAAGGCCCTCCTCCAAGAAGGAGCCAGGCATCATCGTCCTCTTCACAACAAGATCTACCAAGATCAAGGTCCAGACCTCAAAGAACCAATATTGTTGACAAGCTCAACATGTCTTTGGAAGATCTGGATGGACTAGAAGAAGAACCGTCACCAACAAAAAGTGACATCGAAGAACACGAAAGAGAAACATCAAACTTGATGTCTGCTCAGAGAGATGAAGAGGAACAAGAGGACGAATCCTCCAGCCGGAGGAGAAGAAGGAAGGCATCACGCCCACCGTCTGTTCCGAGCGGCAAGGCACTCAGAACAGCTGCCACAGCAGCGGGGTTGTCGGGCTGGTTCGGACACCGTAACCACGGTGGAGCGAACGCAGAGTCTATCAAGACTGATGAACCTTCACTTCCCAACTCACTAACCAGTGAGAAAGAATTCTCCATCTTCAGCATTGTTTGGAACGTTTTCCTGCTGCTAATGGGCTTACACTGGATGTGGAAGCAGATTACCAGGGCTCCCATCAGATGTATGGACCGCCAACAATCAAATGCAAAAGCAGCAGCGAAACGACCACCACCATTTCTCGAACCCGAGAATAAACCACAGACGCGTGAACCTTTAGGACCCAACAGGGTCAATTCTGGAGAAACAACGGATTTGCGACCTGTGTGGCACACTTCCCGAAGCGAAGTCTACCATCTTTCAGATAGCTGTTACCAGCTCAAGCAAGCAAAAGATGTTTCAAGGAAGGTGCTGTGTAAAACCTGCCTCCAGGCAGTACAAGTTGGGGAGATTCGCAGGAACGATCCTTTTCAAAGAGGTGATACACGATCACGTGGCACCGAAAGGGACATTGAACGGTTTCAAACCTATGACGATGCAAGTACTACTCCTCATATGAGGCAATTATTCAGTGATGCATTGCATTCACAAATGGCCTAAGAAGCCATGCAGATTACCTATACATCAATCCCTAAGGGATCCTCGGCAAGAGCCAGAGGTACATCTGCACTCGCAAGTGCCTCATCGTCGTCAGTGCCCAAGGCAATGCCACCAGTGCCTAACAAGGCAAACATGTCACCTCCACCTAAGACTCCTCCGCCAAAGGCGAAAAGAACAGTACCTTCAGATCCTCCGAGACCAAAAGGTCCTACCAGAAGAGGAGGTCAAAATCGGCGCATTCAACGAAAAGCAGCTAGAGAAGCCCATAATAGTGGACTCTGCAACCATGCAGACGCTGCACTTGGCGAGGCCAATCAAGGCCAGGCCATTAACACTATGTGCCGAAACATGGCAGTAAGACACGTCAGCTCTATCGATGCAACGGTAGAAGCAGCCGAGCAGTTTACACAACGCGTGCAACAGCACGTAGAAACATATGATGAAGAGAAACCGTGGAGCACGGAGTTTCTACCAGTCGTGGAAGTCCTATTCAGGAACTTGAGCAGCGACGAAACAACTGTCATACATGACAATCATACGGTAACTATGCCTATTGAGAAATATCTCGACCTCCTCAGAATCGCACAATCATTGCGAAACTCTATCCAGAGAGACAAGGCGGAAAGAAAGGATCATCTTGACACCATCCAAGATACTCTATCCAGAGTGGAAATCCTTCTAACAGCACTGAAGGACTCAAAAACAGTCTTCAATCAATTGGTCCGTTCCTCACTAGAGATAGAGCGAAGACATAAAAACCTCAAAAATGTCCTTGAGACACTTTTTGACGACCAAAGCTCTGAGGAAGACCAGTCAGAATCTGACCATGAAGAAGTCCTAACCCCTTCTGCAGCACAGTACTGGAACAGCCTTCATGCCCACGCCTTATCTCCCTCAGGAGATGAAAGTGAAAGATCATGGGCGTCCTCAGACGGACAGCTTGAAAGAAGAAGGGCCGAACGGGCAAAGGCTAAGCAGCCACAACCGGCTAAAGCAGAGGCAACTCCAATCAGCTCACAAGCTGCACCAAAGGCCGAGCCAAAGGCGACTACATCCAACCATGGATATGACACTGCAGACGCCGCCTTCACCAGGGCTGAGAACAGATTACTCGGAATCTTTTCAATTTCCGAAGAAGATCACTCAGACCCGGATGAACCACATCCGAACGTCTATGCTCGAGCCTATGATCCAAACCTGGATCCAAATCTGAGATAAGGAAAATCTCAGAGTTTCACAACAGTGACTCACAAGGCTCTAACAAGCGCACAGTGAAGGGCTGCATAATTCGATAGAAGAACATTACCAGACCTGATCCTGTACAGACGATCTCTCTGACCAATGTGCATGAAAGAGTTCAAAAGCAGTGATTTCAAGAGTGACTTCAACAGTGTACTTCAGTGCTATACCTAGCATAAACAATATGCTGTTTTTATCATGAGTCCAAACTCCGCAACTGTGACAGTGGGCATAATAGTCTATGTGTGAATGTGCGGCCATGCTTCCGGTAAAAGAAAATTAGTGTCTGTTTGTTTGCGTAAACCTCTAAAGGGGTAGCTCTAACAGGTACCTACAGCAATGGCTGCATGCTCATACATCTACATTCCGCTGCCCATTGGCTCACAGTGGTTTTACCATATTGATACAAGACAAGCTCTCCTTGCGTAGCAAGACAAAACAACTACTTGTGTCCGTGTGCAGGGCGCTGCCCTTGTATCCTTAGGAATAACCGGGTCATAACACCTCCTAACAGGAGCATTTCCTTGTGGGTGTATCGGCTCACCCCCCCCCCCTCTCCCCCCCCTCCCCCCCCCCCCCCCCCCCCCCCCCATGGTAATCCCCCCCCCCCCCCCTGTGGTTCCCCCCCCCCTGTGCCGATACACCCCCAAGGAATACTCCTTGTGAGGAGGTGTATGACCAGTTATTCCCTAAGGATCAAAGGGCAGCGCCCTGCACACGGACAGTAGTTGTTTTTGTCTTGCTACGCAAGGAGAGCTTGTCTTGTCTCAATATGGTAAAACCACTGTGAGCCAATGGGCAGCGGAATGTATATGTATGAGCATGCAGCCATTGCTGTAGGTACCTGTTAGAGCTACCCCTTTAGAGGTTTACGGAATCAAACAGACACTAATTTTCTTTTACCGGAAGCATGGCCGCACATTCACACATATACTATTATGCCCACTGTCACAGTTGCGGAGTTTGGACTCATGATAAAACAGCATATTGTTTATGCTAGGTATAGCACTGAAGTACACTGTTGAGGTCACTCCTTTTGCACACACTCATGCATGTTGGTCAGAGAGATCATCTGTACAAGATCAGGTCTGGTAATGTTCTTCTACCGAATTATGCAGCCCTTCATTGTGCTCTTGTTAGAGCTTTGTGATTCACTGTTGTGAAACTCTGAGAATTTTTCTTATCTCAGATTCGGATCCAG
>CAJNDT010000402.1:550761-578261 GCA_905221615.1 Symbiodinium sp. CCMP2592
TTCCGTTATACTGCGGGTCACCATCCTTCAGGATCTGAAGTATGAGCTTAATCTGATGCTTCAGCAATCTTACAGCAGCTTCGGCCGTGTTGGGCCATGGTGTTCCAGGTCCTGTTGCCACAGGCTTGATATTCTGCCGATTGTAATAAGCCTCCATTTTTGGAGTCATGAATGCTTGATCTCCAACTACAACCTTTGGGTTGATCTGAAATTTCTCAAAGTAGTCATTCATAATCGACATTGTAGTATGTTGTTCTTTATCCTGGACTACTTCGGCAGTCAACAAGTTTGTTGCTCCATCATAGAGAATAAGAAATACTAAGCGACTATCCTTGCCGGGAATTGGAAGCTAACCGTGATCTACGAAGGTGAGATCACCGAAAGTCTCTGATCTTAGACCAGAAATCTTCGCTCTCGAAGGAGCTCTCACATGTTCCTGGCAGGCTGAACACTTTTTGACCAGTTGGTCATATAGCTCATAGATCTCCTTTGGGATCTGTAAGGCTTTTGTGCGTCGCTTGAACTGATCCGTACTCATATGACGGTGCTTAAGGTGAAGCTTATAGAGTTCTACAGGGTCCTTAAGCTTCTCATGAATCCTGCGAAGAGCAATGGGAAGAGATGGCGATGGTACTGCGACAATCTCTTCACCTGTAGGTGAGTCTGTACCAGGAGCCGGGTATTCTCTTGACTCAAGTGGTCTTACCTCCGTCACGTCATCAGCTCCTGGGACCTTAGACTTCTCTTCAACAGGAGATTTAACCGCATATTTGCGGGATTTCTTCAGAAGGTTTTTAAGACCCTTTGGAGTCTTTATCTTCGCAGGTGGAACTTCAAGTCTTTCTTCTTCTGGAGGTTCATGTGATGCAGAGGATTCTGCAGGTTTGTCCCTAGAACCTGATGATGGTTCCGATGGTCCGGAAGGCTCAGGAACATCACCAGATGATTCTGGTGGATCAAGTTTCTTGGCAGATGATTCTGCCGGATCAGATGGAAGAGGCTTCTTTTTGCCTGAAATCCTCTTCGGTGGTGGATCAGCTGCTCCCTCAGGTGCTTTGTCACAACCCTTAAGGTACGTGTGAGCCTTTTTCTGTCCGGCACAGGCTGGACAGCGACCTTCCGGTATCCTAACATAAGGCTTATTGGATCCTAGAGCAGTCTCCGTCGCACTGAACGACGTACCTGACTTAGGGAGGTACTTCCTGGTGGAAGTAAAGCCTAGAAGGTCCAATACCAAATGGTTATTGGTACTAATCGGAAGAGGGGTTTTATACAAACCGAAAGCTTCACACGTTGCTAGGTCAGCTGTTGGACTACACTCGAGTGTCATTCTTAGATTTCTCATCTGTTCAATGGAGAACAAAATGGGGACTCTTCCCTGATCCAAAACTTCTATGGTTGTATCTCTTCTTGGAGTTGTGTTAAACCATAGAGTTACACGCTCCTTGATAAGAGCTGTTTAACTATCTGCGAAAGAGAACTTCGTGTTCGAAGGTGAAAAAGTGAAATCAATCATGCCTGGGGCATGTTGCTTCACGGCCTTGATAAGCCTGTTCACCGCATAGCGGGAACCCATAGCCCTAGTACAACCAGAGTCAAGTATGACGAAGGTAGGGCTCTTATCAAGATTGATCCGCTCTGTGAGAGCAGATAGGACGGTGTGCTGCAATGGAAACACTGCTGTTGCAGTCTCCACACCTTGCCCCGCGGATGGTTCAAAGACCTGGGGCACGTAACTCACTGATGAGTTGTACACGGGTTCTTGGTGCGCGCTCGGATCTGTGCCTCTACCTGATGATCCTGCTTGATTTCTTCTCTTCTTTTTCCGTGTCTTTCTTCGTGAGGCTTGTGATGCATAGTATGTATAAGACGTTTGATCGTCATAAGCGGCATAATTCCAACTGGAGTCAGTATAATAACTGTCCTCATACCATGAATCCCAGCCCGGTGCGGTGGAACTTTCATAGGCCTGTGGAGATCCAGTTTGGTCTCCTTGTAAGGAGGCAGACTTAGCTGTATCCTTACCCTTGCCTTTTGATTTTGTACCCTTGAAGGAGCTTCCTTTATCTCCTTTGTCCTTTCCTTTTCCTTTGCCTTTTCCACCTTTTCCTTTTTCTTTTCCCTTGCCTTTACCGAAATAGCTGGAATCAGTTGGATCATGTTCTGCCTGGTTGGCTCTCCCTTTTCCGCGGTATGACCTGAAACGGCCACGTCCTTTTCGCTTGCCTCCCTTTGCTCTTCCCGGTGATCCGGGACGCATTCTTGGTCTTCTTCCCTTTTTGAATCTCCTTGCAACGAAGGCCTCATGGTCGTCAACTGTCCAGAAGACAGCTTCTTCATCCTCGGCGGCAAGAAAGCCTTCCTCGAGGGTGTCTTCGTCTTGGAGCCAGAATCCATCGACTCCGTCGTATTCACCCTGATCGAGGATGAGGAAGTTTCGACCTCCGCGTTTGCGGCGTTGATCTCTCCTTCCATGGCGGTCATTCTTGTGAGAAGTGTGCCGAATATTGGGATCCTGCAGACCAGTTCTGGTCGTTGAGAACTGATCGAACATGGTCTGCCGTACTATAGGGTACGTGTAGGTCTCAATTCGGTAACCTTGGTTGGTCAATGCTGTTACCAACCTCTCACGTTGCATCTCATTCAGGTCGGACTGCACTAGGAAGAGGAGAGCTAGGAGATTATCATTTAGAGGAAACGCTCTTCGATGATTATCAAGGCGTTCCTTGTTCCATGTTTCGACGAAACGTGCGGCGTATGTGTCTCTCTCGGTTGCATCCTGTAGGCGCAAGAAGGTTTGATCTGCCTGCACAGCCTGCATGAAATCTGGATGGGCATCTTCCAGAGCTATCTCTGGTAAGAGATCCATCCCATCCATGAGTTTCTCACGCGCTGTAGCACGATCTCAAACTTGTCAATCCAAGTCACAAAGTCTTGGTTGCCCTTCCATGCCTTGAATAGGCCGAGGAAACGCCACAGGAAAACGTACTGTTCTCCTTTCACGAAAAATGGACGCATCTTCTTCTTGAGGTAATCTACTCCATCTGGGGCTGCAAGCCTTTCTCGGTTCAGTGATTCCTTTTGTACTGCGGCCAATCCGGAGAGCCTCGTCTTGAGAGACGGACCTCTTTTGGTGTCATCCAGCGTTGTTATGTCGCACCAGTCGTCAATCAACTGTTCATACTCAAACCACGAAGTGGTGCCATCATAGGCAGGCGCGATCTTGGGCGTTATGCCTAATGATGCAAGCATGCGGTCAGATGTTGCATATGACTGTGCGACATAAGTAGCTGGACCTTGGGAGGTCTCTTCGTTCTCATATCCCCCGGAGGATTGGGAACTGCCGTCGGCTTCGCTATGCGAGCTCGACATTGTGCTGCCTCTTGTCCGCTTGGTTAAGCGTTCGGCGAGGCCGACCGCTGTAGCGGACTTTGTGAGGCGGGCGGCCCTTTCCGGGCTCCGCTACCAGAAAACTGTGCCGATACACCCCCAAGGGATACTCCTTGTAAGGAGGTGTATGACCAGTTATTCCCTAAGGATCAAAGGGCAGCGCCCTGCACACGGACAGTAGTTGTTTTGTCTTGCTACGCAAGGAGAGCTTGTCTTGTCTCAATATGGTAAAACCACTGTGAGCCAATGGGCAGCGGAATGTATATGTATGAGCATGCAGCCATTGCTGTAGGTATCTGTTAGAGCTACCCCTTTAGAGGTTTATGGTTTCACCCCCCCTCTCCCCCCCTCTCTCCCCCTCTCTCCCCCTCTCTCCCCCTCTCTCCCCTCTCTCTCCCTCCCTCCCCCCTCTCCCCTCTCCCCCCTCTCCCTCTCCCCCCTCTTCCCCCCCTCTTCCCCCCTCTTCCCCCCTCTCCCCCTCTCCCCCTCTCCACTCCCCCTGTGCCGATACACCCCCAAGGGATACTCCTTGTAAGGAGGTGTATGACCAGTTATTCCCTAAGGATCAAAGGGCAGCGCCCTGCACACGGACAGTAGTTGTTTTGTCTTGCTACGCAAGGAGAGCTTGTCTTGTCTCAATATGGTAAAACCACTGTGAGCCAATGGGCAGCGGAATGTATATGTATGAGCATGCAGCCATTGCTGTAGGTACCTGTTAGAGCTACCCCTTTAGAGGTTTATGGTTTCAAACAGACACTAATTTTCTTTTACCGGAAGCATGGCCGCACATTCACACATATACTGTTATGCCCACTGTCACAGTTGCGGAGTTTGGACTCATTATAAAAACAGCATATTATTTATGCTAGGTATAGCACTGAAGTACACTGCTGAGGACACTCCACTCATTTTGCACACACACTCATGCATGTTGGTCAGAGAGATCATCTGTACAAGATCATGTCTGGTGATGTTTTCTACATCGAATTATGCAGCCTTTCACTTTGCTCTTGTTAGAGCTTTGTGAGTCACTGTTGTGAAACTCTGAGATTCTCTTATCTCAGATTTGGATCCAGGTTTGGATCATAGGCTCGAGCATAGACGTTCGGATGTGGCTCATCCGGGTCTGAGTGATCTTCTTCGGAACTTGAAAAGATTCCGAGTAATCTGTTCTCAGCCCTGGTGAAGGCGGCGTCTGCAGTATCATATCCATGGTTGGATGTTATCGCCTTTGGCTCGGCCTTTGGAGCAGCTTGTGAGCTGGCTGGAGTTGCCTTGGCTTTTGCCGTTTGCGGCTGCTTAGCCTTTGCCCGTTCAGCCCTTCTTCTTTCAAGCTGTCCGTCTGAGGACGCCCATGATCTTTCACTTTCATCTCCTGAAGGAGATAAGGCGTGGGCATAAAGGCTATTCCAGTACTGTGGTGCAGAAGGAGTTAGGACTTCTTCATTGTCAGATTCTGATTGGTCTTCCTCAGAGCTTTGGTCGTCAAAGAGTGTCTCGAGGACATTTTTGAGATTGTTATTTCTTCGCTCTATCTCTAGTGAGGAATGGACCAATTGGTTAAAGACTGTCCTTGAGTCCTTCAGTGCTGTTAGAAGGATTTCCACTCTGGATAGAGTATCTTGGATGGTGTCAAGATGTTCCTTTCTTTCCTCCTTGTCTCTCTGGATAGAGCCTCGCAATGCTTGTGCGATTCTGAGGAGGTCTGTGTATTTCGCAAGAGGCATAGTTACCGTTTGATTGTCATGTATGACAGTTGTTTCGTCGCCGCTTAAGTTCCTGAATAGGACTTCCACGACTGGTAGGAACTCCGTGCTCCACGGTTCCTCTTCATCATATGTTTCTACGTGCTGTAGCACGCGTTGTGTAAACTGGCCGGCTGCTTCTACCGTTGCATCGATAGAGCTGACGTGTCTTGCTACTATGTTTCGGCACGTAACGTTAATTGCCTGGCCTTGATTGGCTTCGTCAAGTGCAGCGTCTGCATAGGTGCAGAGTCCACTGTTGTGGGCTTCTCTAGCTGCCTTTCGTTGAATGCGTCGATTTTGACCTCCTCTTCTGGTAGGACCTTTTGGTCTCGGAGGATCTGAAGGTACTGTTCCTTTCGCCTTTGGCGGAGGACTCTTAGGTGGAGGTGACATGTTTGCCTTGTTAGGCCCTGGTGGCATTGCCTTGGGCGCTGATGACGATGCGGCACTTGAGAGTGCAGATGTACCTCTGGCTTTTGCCGAGGATCCCTTGGGGATCGATGTATAGGTAATCTGCATGGCTTCTTCGGCCATTTGTGCATGCAAGGCATCCTTGAATAATTGTGTCATGTGAGGAGTGTTACTTGCATCATCGTAGGTCTGGAAGCGCTCAATGTCTCTTTCGGTGCCACGTGGTCGTGTATCACCTCTTTGGAAAGGATCGTTCCTGCGAATCTCCGCAACTTGTACTGCATGGAGGCAGTTTTTGCACAGCACCTTCCTGCAAACATCTCTTGCTTGCTTGAGCTGGTAACAGCTGTCTGAGAGATGGTAGACTTCGCTTCGGGAAGTATGCCAGATAGGTCGCAGATCAGTTGTTTCTCCGGAATTGACCCTGTTGGGTCCTAAAGGTTCACGCGTCTGCGGTTCATCCTCGGGTTCGAGGAATGGAACTCTTTGGTTCGCTGCTGCTTTTGATTTTGGTTGTTGGCGCTCCATACATCTGATAGGAGGCCTGGTAATCTGCTTCCACATCCAGTGTAAGCCCATTAGCAGCAGGAACACATTCCACGCGATGCTGAAGACGGAGAAGTCTTGCTCACTGGTTAGTGAGTCTGGAAGTGAAGTTTCATCAGTCTTGATAGACTCTGCGTTTGCTCCACCTCGGTTGCGGTGTCCGAACCAGCCCGACAACCCCGCTGCTGTAGCAGCTGTTCTGAGTGCCTTGCCGCTCGGAGCAGACGGTGGACGCGATGCCTTCCTTCTTCTTCTCCGGCTGGAGGATTCGTCCTCTTGTTCCTCTTCATCTCTCTGAGCAGACATCAAGTTTGATGTTTCTCTTTCGTGTTCTTCGATGTCACTTTTTGTTGGTGACGGTTCTTCTTCTAGTCCATCCAGCTCTTCCAAAGACATGTTGAGCTTGTCAACAATATTGGTTCTTTGAGGCCTGGACCTTGATCTTGGTAGATCTTGTTGTGAAGAGGACGATGATTCCTGGTTCCTTCTTGGAGGAGGACCTTCAGGCTCGCTGGGACGTTCAGGCTGTGGCCACTCCCAGAATCTTCCATATCTGTGATGGCTACCTGATGGTTGCGATTTGTCGTACCAGCTGTTGCCGGATGAGTAAACGAATGAATCGTTGTAACCCCAGTATTCAGCATTACGCTGCTTGTAAGCCTTTCGCTTGTCAGCGATCTTTTGGACCTGGGCATCTGACCGGTTGTGTTTCCCTTTGTAAGGATTGGTTGTATCGTAAAGCCCAAAGGGCTGTGCCAATCCTTGTCAGTGGGACTCAACCATAGGTCAAGGTTAGAAAAAGTTGAATAGTACTGCTTGACTGAGACAAACAGACGGATATCAATATCCCTGTTGTTGTTCGTGTCCTGCCACATATCTGAGATTCGCTCCCAGTATGTTCTTTCGGCGGCAGGTGTGACCTCTCTTGGACTAGGTGACGCCGTGTGCGGCGTTTTACTCCAGTCAAGGATATAACTGTTGATACAGTCAAGGTCAGCAACTTTCTTCGCCGGGTCCGCCGGTAGACGATCTGCACGTGCCAGTCTGTGCTGGTCGGAGTTGTTCAAGCAAAGATGTCGCACTTGTGAGTGCCTTCCTGCTATTTTGTTGAATGCTGCAAGTTTCTTCTCCAGGTATAGAGAAAACAAACTGTTTCGCGGGTGAACGTCTCCACCTTTTAAGGTGAGCCTCGACGCAATATTATTGAGATCTCCCGCTATTACATCCGGTTTAAAAGGGAGAATCTCGTTGAGGAACGCGTTCACCAGTTCGCGTCTCTGTTCTTCCTTATGAGTCATGAATGAGTTGAAATGGACGATCGCGATGGTGATGACCTTGTAAGGCCCTTTTGTACACCACATCTCGTCAAGATCGTTCGATGCTTCTTGTGAGAAGATCTCTGCGTATGACTCAAAGTCTTCCTCTGGTGGCTCATCACCCTCGACATGGCCGTTCCATTCACAGAGAATCGGCGAGGGGTCGAGGTTCGACAGTGTCAGGCACGCCTCTGGTGAGAGGTAAGAGCCATCAGTGGGTCCATCCTTGTCAGGATTTTTGCCCTTGAGTGGGTCATATCCGATAATCTGCATGAACTCGTCTCTCGTCATCCTTTGGCCAGAATATGGGTGGACCCATTCTTTTGCCTCTGGTATGGTACTGTGGTACCCAAAGGTGAGGCGGCATACCGCACCGTGGCATGCCCACAGTCGCTTCTTGGGACCACCATTCTTAGGCTTCATTGTTCGATGACGGTAAAAGTGGTGGACGAGAGCGATGTCTGTTGTTGGGTCACCCTTGACTCCAATATACATCGAGGGTGCCTCAGGCTCCTTGGGAGGAGAGTGGATTAGCATCCCCCTGTATTCATGTTGTCGCATGGTTGCGATCGAATACTCTGACGCAAGTGCTCCTGCCTCGAGTACGAGGGTAATATGAGCTGAATTGTTGAAGCACATGTCAATAAGAGGGTGATAATCGAATCCCTTCTCAGGTTTGAGCTTCTTTTTGGGATTCCCTGCGGGCACCGGCGCTCGATCCATATTTCCCCAGTTGAATACCACTAGGTTTAGCGATACGCTGTCTGGGTTTGAGCCTTCAATGTATTCTCTCTTCTCGTTAACACCGGCCATCCTATTGCGAACTATCTCGTAATGTGCGTCGAGCACCAGTTTGTCTTCGTAGCCAGTAAGAGAGAGAAAAGAAGCCGGGTGGCTTGTTCTAGAGTCCTTGATATTGATGTGACTCTTGTTAATGCTCTTATATTCCTCCAGGGTTGGAGCCTCTGTGGAGCTGTCATACGTATTCGGAGGATTGTTCCTAATATCATCAAGGCTGTATGGATCAACGCCTGGATGGTCCTTTTCGAACAGACTTCTTGCGTGTTCGCAATACATGTTGATTTTCTGGACTGCCAAATCTACGTCCTCATGTGTGAGGATGGCCTCGTATAAAAACTGACGCTCTTCTGAGGTCATTCCTGCTCTCACTTTGGAGGTCTCAAGGCAATCGATTGGCAAGACGCACTCGCACATCCGTTGTTTACCCTGTGGGGTAAGTCGACAATCTGCACATACAATCGTTCCACAGGAATAGCAAAAATAGCCTGTAGGCTGTTTGCAGAGATCGCAGAGAGGATTGTCTGGTCGAGGCAACATTCGTATCCTTTGGTTGAGGCTCATGGCTGTCCTGCGTACTCCTACAAATCTCTCCTTGTTAGGAGGTGCAGAGGAGGAAGATGCCGACTCTCTAGGTCTGTCCCACTCCTCTTCGTCAGGAGCCTCAGAATCTTTGATCATGAGTGGACTTCGGATTTTCCGATTCCATCGACTAACCCAGATTCTCTCTTGCATTTCCTGTTGCATAGCCGGGTTAGACGGTGACTTCGAGATTCGGTGCTTGGTATTTTCTCGAATTCGAGCGCTGATGCGCTCATGTTCTCTTACGAGGTCTTCCTCATCAGCAGGCTCCTCGTATTCGAGGTTGAGCTTGCTTCTGTTGACTCGATAATAAGTTTCTGTTTCAGGATCGAAGAGAACTAGGAATTTTTCCTTCTCCTTTTTAGGAGATTTTGGTTTCCTTGGCTCTTCGTCTGAACTCTGAACATATTCTGTTTCAGGCTTTGGTTGGTCAAGTTTGACCTTCTCAAGTTTCTCTGTGATCTCTTCCGTGGGAGATTCTTTCTTCTCCTCTGACGCTGCAGGTGCAGAGTTCGTCTTGTGAGACGGATTAACATCAACTCGAAGTTCTGAGGATGACGAAGATTTTGAGCTCTTTTCGCTCTTCTCGCTCTTTTCGCTTGATGCCGACTCAACGTCTGATTCTTCGTCACAATCCTGGTTAGGATCTGGTTCCTCAGGTTCCGTCTCTGTTCCAGAAGATTCTTCCTTGGGAGGAACTACGTTGGCAGAAGTATCCTGAACAGGTTCTGGAGGTTTGTGACCTGTCGTTATCTTAAGAACTTCAGTGGCGCTTCTGGTGCCGTCGGAGTTCCAGAGCTGTCCCATAAGACTGTCCGGATCCTTGTCGGCCTCGGCCTGCCGGGCGAGCTTGGATCTCGGATGGATCTCCTTTGCAGTTGTCTCCGTTTTCGGAGGTACTTCACCTGCAGAAGCGGTTTGCTCCAGGTTTGGAGCTGTGTCAGCCTCTGTATTTGGCAAAGAAAAAGACTTCTTGTGAGAAGATCTAGCCTTGGGAGGCTCTGGAGGCAGATTTCGCCTTGACATCTTGCGAAGTGTCGATTCGATCTCTTGGCCGTAATTTGAGCACCATTTCTTCGACTCGTAAGTCGCTGACGGCATCTGTTCGGAGCAGTGGTCTGCCCACCATGGTCCGATGCTCTTGAGCTCATCGTATTGCGATGATACCCAGAGTGTTTCAGAGGGTGCAAATACGGCGCTAAGAGTACGGGCATGCACTACCTCTGGTGTAGCAAACATCCCTGCTTGCGACTGCCACATGTTTGTGACTTCGTTCACTACGTTATTTGCGTCGAATACTAGAAGCAGTGCCTTGTTGGCACGCAGCAAAGTCGGATTAGGATTCGCCAGGTTTAGCGTTGAAAACTGAACAGTGTCCCTGTTGGAACGACTGTTTTCATTCACGAGAGCTTGAAGACCTGGTGAGGTAACCACCTGCGATAGGAGGTTTGATGGTACCAGACCATGCCTCAGGATTGAGGATAATGCCTGTAAGTCCGTGGCATGCATGATGTAACAAGGGTTGTTCTGTCGAACAAAATCTTCCATGCCTACGGGCCTTGGCGCGTTAGTGGAGAGACGCTGTGCATGGGACTGCACAGGATTGCTCCCCGTTGCCATGAAGTCTGAGATGGTCATGTGTGACCTTGGCCTCTCTTCTTCAGGATCTGGTTCTTCAGCTCTTGGTAGAGTTCGTCGTGAACCGTGTCCTCCCACTGCTGAGAGGAAAAGTTTGGTCATGGTCATCACATTTGCATCCTGTGGGATGGTAACGGCGGCAACTGTTGTTTCGGCCTTGCCATCTTGGTCATAAACCATAGTGACCACGAACCTGGACTTAGTGTTAAGGAGGACACCAAGCGCGATCTCTTGTGGTGAATATTGTGCGAGCTCTGCATCGGCCAACTTGGACATGTCCAGAAGATAATTGTGTTGGCCAGCAAAGAGATCTTGGCGCTGATTCTGAAGGTGTCTTGTTGAGTGTGCCAACCACCTTCCGACTTTGTTGGTCTTGGAAAGAATGTGGAAGCACATCTCTGGTGAGAGACCTGTTACCTCTACCAGTCTTGGCACTGAGGAGGAATAGTCATATTCTCCAGATGCATCAAGACTCACACATTGTTTTACCTCCTGTGGGAGGCCAGTCTGAAGGTGATGTGCAAGCATCGTACAGAACTGGCGTGGATCACGAGCGTGGTTACCCACGTTGTTATCCCAGTATAAAAGGGGACTGTTGTCCCATGGTCCTTGAAGGACTCCTTCGTAGAGCCTGACTCCATGTCTGGAGATTGGAGTGAGCCTTGCTCGACTCGCATGGCCACATCGTAAGATCAGGTCAGCAAGATCTCTTGGACGCGGATTGAACACCTGTTGGTGACCCATGTAAATGTATGGAGGCTCGTTATTTTTCTCACGTTTGTGAAATCGATGTCCACCGTGTTCGGTGTGTCGACGTGATGCGTCCCGACGAGACTCGGGGTAAGAGCTATCCATGTGTGGATGTCGCTCATGGTACGCCTGTACTGCCCTGGGTAGGGCGTGTCCATCACGGCTACGGAAGTTTGATCGTGTGCTCATTACGGCACGATGACCAAACAGGATCAGGAATGCTTGGTTAGCTCAAAAGGCTGATTGCTGTGAAGCTCGAGGCTGAAAGCGGCTGCGGATGATACAGAACATATAGTTCTCATGAACATGTCCGATCTTGATGAAAACGCAGCCTGCAGACACAAATTTTCTTTTAGACGAAAAACAGTCTAAATAGAAAATCCAGCACATGGTTGTGCTACCAGCAAACAAGACTACCACCATGTTCCTTGGCAGTAAAATAATCGGTAAATCTCTGTTGAGACATCAATTCCAAGGAAGGCTACCGCTGTAGCGGCATTCCTAAGGTTGTCTATGATCCACCGAACAGTGAAAGCTTTATGTTGAAGAAGTTCACGGAAGGGTGGATGAATGTCTGTTTCTGGTAAGTTTCCTGTTTCCAGAGCCTTGATAAGCTCATCAGGTTGTGCCGAATGCTTTGTTAATGCATCAGCTAGGCAGTACTTCGAGCTTACATGAGCTAGGTCATCTAAAGATCCAGAGTTGGATTCTTTACGAAGCATCTGTATAAGATGGTGAGTTTCCTTTTGCTCTGGAAGGTGTGTCGTGCCTGCTGTTGTCACAAGATTGTTCGCATCTGTTCTGATATGTATAGGTACGGTCTCTGATGAGAGATCTGCCCAAAGTCCCTTGAGGAACAGGCAGGTACCAAAGCAACGCATCAGTGCGTTAAGCTCTGCCACTGTTGTGGACATTGTGGTTGTCGTAATCTTGTGAGACTCATAATCCACCAGGCTACCTCTCGAGGATGTTTCCTTAATAGAGGATTCAGAGAAATCGTTCTTCTTGGAAGAAGCAGCTGCTGCTGATTGTTTCATTCCCTTTAGCTTTGGATTTCGATCTTCAGCAAGGAAAATAACATGTGCTCTCTGAGATGATTTGTCATCATTGTTCCTGTAGGAAGCATCAGGGTAACCGAGGATTCTGAGATTTCCTTTCAGCGGCCAAAAACGCAATTCTACTTCGGTAGACTTCAAAATCCTAACAAGTTTGTTCAATTCTCGAATATCACCGATAGTAGGCTTGGCAGCCTTGCTCGCACACCGACTGAAGCGATAACAGATGTGAGCTTGAGTCCGGCTTTGTAGCCAGTTGATCTGTCCTAAAACACTTCTATAAGCAGTGTGCTGCTGTGGTGTGCATTGTTGCTCATTGTTGAGCTTCTTGTCAAAAACAATTTCTTCTAGAGCTTCAACAGCTAGGTTCTGATTTACCGAGATATGTGCTGGCACTGATGCTGTAGCATCCTTCCAGACTAATCTCTGTCCTACAAACATAATATCATTCGTATCTTCAGAACCTACTGCAAATTCCTTTTTGATCGATTCAATCACGGCCTTACGAAAGGTGTCATCACCGGCCATGCACAGGTCATCTACATGCAAACAGACTACTCCATGTACCTGTCTACCCTTGGCATTGTTGCCTGCTATGGGATCTAGGAGATAGTCAATCGCTGATTCCATGGTCTTTGGCTGAGACTTCTTGAGCTCAGCATCTGCTGTTGCAGACTTCTTACCATACAGAACATATGTACAGCGATCCGCACGGGTTGGCACCAGGCCATAAGACAGGAGTGCCTTATCAACGATGTTCCACCATCTTCGAGGTGCATCGTTAAGTCCATAAGCGGGTTTCTTCATCCTCGCTGCAATGTAGGAAGGATAACCTGCTTCAGGAGGAATCTGACAGATTATGTCTCTCGACTCATCATAGGCTTCACCCTGCAGGAAAGCAGTCTTTAAGTCGATGTGTGTCAGATTCCACAGCTTGTTAGCTGCTAGTTGAATCGCTAAGCGGAAACCTGGGCGACTCGCAGCAGGACTATCAGTTTGCTGAATGTCCTTCTGTCGATCCTGGAAACCTCTCAGGACCCATCGGGCCTTGCACTTAAGGAAGTTTCCGTCCTTGTCTCTTTTTAGAGTCAGGACCCATCGACCAGTGACATAATTTCGGATGTTTCCGAGTTTCCGTGTATCGACGAGCTCAAAGACATCATTGTCTAGCCAGCTCTGATATTCTGCTGCTTTCGCTTCATCAAACTGTTTCTTCATCTCACGCTTTTCCTTGGCGGTTGCCTCCTTCCGTTGTGCCTTCTGGGTTAAATTCGCTGAGTTCCTGGGGGAACTTAGAGATAAGGCCTTGTCCTCTTCCGTGAGAAAATCATACTCTTCACGGATGTCAGATCGAAACCTTTTAGTGGGTTTATACCGTGTTCGGTCTGACCTCACTCTTGATGTTACCTCTCTGATGTCTACGGGTCCGCCATGCATGTACCGAGGCATGGAGAAAGAACCTGTGTTACTGCACAGTTTCTGTTCTTCTGTGAGAAGGACCCAGTCCTTCTCATCTACGACCAAGTCACCTTCCTCATCAGAGTAATACCTTGTGTTTTCTGACTCGGCATCGCTCTCCGGTTCTGGTGAACCAGAAGTGTGAGGAGGAGCGGACGGTTGTCCGGGGTCGTCTGGGACCAGTTCTTCTTCAGTGTCTTCTTCATCTTGTTGTAACGGAAGAATGGGTCCCTGTGGATGTGCCTTCGGTTTAGGTTTTGGTGTCGGCACCTGTGAAGGTGATTTCTGTTTGTGCGGCGAAACTTTCCTTTCCGATGAAGACCTTGGCGACACATCACCCCCCAGACGCCGAGGAGACGGAATGCGAGGAGGCGGATGCACGCGAGGCTTAGCCCGAGCAGGAGCCACGGGCTCATCGGAGGAAACGGCCGGTAGTCGCGGTGGAGGTATGGGAGGAGGAGGACGCGACGGCGGCGTGCCGGGAGGCATCGGCTGATCTGGTTCCGGCATAGAGACATCGTCAGATGTGATCCGTGAGCGATTAGTGCTCATTGGTTCTGACGGGTCTGACGGCGAAACCTCTTCGTCCGACATGATTACATCCGGCGGTGTTCGCACGGACGGTGAAGTCTTGCCGCCTGTCATCTGGAATAGCACCCCCGAGAAGGTTGATGGGTGTACTTTGTTCCAGGAAACCTGGTGCGGCAAGCAACACGTCATAGTCGAATTGGGCTTCTTCTTGTTCCAGAAGACAAGAACGCCATCAGTTACACTGGTGAGTGCTTTGACTGTTCCAAATGTACCTCTGTATAGAGTACACTGTTCGAAACCAGACCCTGGTAAGAGTCTTGATCTAAGGCGAGTAATGTCTGACACCAAGGCATCAAGGGACGGTGATGGTTTGGAATGATGCAATGGTAATTCAGTTTTACTCGATAAAGAATTTACTCTAGCAACAAGTGATCTGATTTTCGGATCTTGCAGGAGTTTTGAATCCTTGAGAGGATTTGTTGTCAAAAGTGAATACTCCTGATCAAGAAGTTCCGAAAGTCCCTGGAGGCATTCATCTCCAGAGTATTCTAGTATGTCTGTGACTAAAGACAGATGAGATGCATACGCATCTCGTTTCAGGAATCTTGCCAAACACGAGGCAAAGGTCTCACAGAATTCATAAGGATACACTTGTGCGAGTTTCGTTTTAAGACCGTAGCCTTGAATACCCTTTTCGTCTCCTGGTGGAGATGTTGGAGATTTCGTTTTGGCAGAATGCCTCTGGAGAGGAATTAAAACTTGCGGTGGCAAGTTGTGCATAAAAATCGAGGATTTCGATTCATAGTATCCTGTTGGATCTTTCATGCCATAGGCCTGTAGGTTACAGACCTCATAGCTGATCTTATGATTAGAAAACAGGCGTTTTGCTTCTGGTGAAGACCAGAGCCTGCTGTAGTATGGGTTCTCAAGAACAAAGTAACGTCCGAGCTTCATTTGGTGGTCTGCGACCGATTCACAGAATTTTAAAACAGAAAGTCTCTTGGCAGAGCCTTTCTTCCACTGTGAGTACCAGCTAGACCACTGAGAATGGTCCGGTGACATAACAATAATAGTAGGTTCTTGTTCCTTGATGATCCTAAGAAGATTGGAGCGACCTTGCGGTTGCTCAAGATCTAGACCGCTACGCAAATCGACTGGCTGACCTACTCGAAGACCTGACAGGGCAGCTTTGTGACTCATGCGGGGAGATCCGCCGTAGAGTTCTAGGAAGTCAATCTTCCCAGTGCTGGTGACCTGCCAGTGACACTCTTGATGTGGAATCGTTAGGTCTGTCGACTGCAGGGAAGCATCGAAGGTGACCATGCAACTTGCGTGGTCAGAACCTTCTGACGTCAGAGTTTCCTCATCAGGCGCGAGAGGAATCTCCACATCAGATGTTATGTCATAGTTTTTCCTCAGTTTTGAGATATTGACACGGACGATGCGTGTTCCAAGATCCACACCTACCATGGATCCTCCGAGTTCGGAGATCACCTTACCTTTTAGCCAAGATCCATGTTTGGACCCAGTGGATCCAATCTTAGACTTATCTTCTGACCAGTAGAAAACCTTATCTCCCAAAGAGAAAGGTCCTTGGGTCATTGACAGTCTGGCTGCAAGATCTCTACGCAGATCATCAGATTGGCGTGCCTCTTGGTAAGCCCTGTTGGCAAGCTCCTTAATGGCTCTCGCAGTGACTTCCGTATCAGTTGGATTACCTGTCAACTGATTGGGATCAGCGTTCTCTGGTGTTATAACATCTCGAGGACGCCTTCCAAAGGCCATTTCTAAAGGAGTAACTCCTCCGTAGGTAATCGAAGAGTTTCTTGCCAAACATGCTTGGCGAACGAGGTTGCCATACTTCATGGTGATTCCGTTATACTGCGGGTCACCATCCTTCAGGATCTGAAGTATGAGCTTAATCTGATGCTTCAGCAATCTTACAGCAGCTTCGGCCCTGTTGGGCCATGGTGTTCCAGGTCCTGTTGCCACAGGCTTGATATTCTGCCGATTGTAATAAGCCTCCATTTTTGGAGTCATGAATGCTTGATCTCCAACTACAACCTTTGGGTTGATCTGAAATTTCTCAAAGTAGTCATTCATAATCGACATTGTAGTATGTTCTTCTTTATCCTGGACTACTTCGGCAGTCAACAAGTTTGTTGCTCCATCATAGAGAATAAGAAATACTAAGCGACTATCCTTGCCGGGAATTGGAAGCTCACCGTGATCTACGAAGGTGAGATCACCGAAAGTCTCTGATCTTAAACCAGAAATCTTCGCTCTCGAAGGAGCTCTCACATGTTCCTGGCAGGCTGAACACTTTTTGACCAGTTGGTCATATAGCTCGTAGATCTCCTTTGGGATCTGTAAGGCTTTTGTGCGTCGCTTGAACTGATCCGTACTCATATGACGGTGCTTAAGGTGAAGCTTATAGAGTTCTACAGGGTCCTTAAGCTTCTCATGAATCCTGCGAAGAGCAATGGGAAGAGATGGCGATGGTTCTGCGACAATCTCTTCACCTGTAGGTGAGTCTGTACCAGGAGCCGGGTATTCTCTTGACTCAAGTGGTCTTACCTCCGTCCCGTCATCAGCTCCTGGGACCTTAGACTTCTCTTCAACAGGAGATTTAACCGCATATTTGCGGGATTTCTTCAGAAGGTTTTTAAGACCCTTTGGAGTCTTTATCTTCGCAGGTGGAACCTCAAGTCTTTCTTCTTCTGGAGGTTCATGTGGTGCAGAGGATTCTGCAGGTTTGTCCCTAGAACCTGATGATGGTTCCGATGGTCCGGAAGGCTCAGGAACATCACCAGATGATTCTGGTGGATCAAGTTTCTTGGCAGATGATTCTGCCGGATCAGATGGAAGAGGCTTCTTTTTGCCTGAAATCCTCTTCGGTGGTGGATCAGCTGCTCCCTCAGGTGCTTTGTCACAACCCTTAAGGTACGTGTGAGCCTTTTTCTGTCCGGCACAGGCTGGACAGCGACCTTCCGGTATCCTAACATAAGGCTTATTGGATCCTAGAGCAGTCTCCGTCGCACTGAACGACGTACCTGACTTAGGGGAGGTACTTCCTGGTGGAAGTAAAGCCTAGAAGGTCCAATACCAAATGGTTATTGGTACTAATCGGAAGAGGGGTTTTATACAAACCGAAAGCTTCACACGTTGCTAGGTCAGCTGTTGGACTACACTCGAGGGTCATTCTTAGATTTCTCATCTGTTCAATGGAGAACAAAATGGGAACTCTCCCCTGATCCAGAACTTCTATGGTTGTATCTCTTCTTGGAGTTGTGTTAAACCATAGAGTTACACGCTCCTTGATAAGAGCTGTTTCACTATCTGCGAAAGAGAACTTCGTGTTCGAAGGTGAAAAAGTGAAATCAATCATGCCTGGGGCATGTTGCTTCACGGCCTTGATAAGCCTGTTCACCGCATAGCGGGAACCCATAGCCCTAGTACAACCAGAGTCAAGTATGACAAAGGTAGGGCTCTTATCAAGATTGATCCGCTCTGTGAGAGCAGATAGGACGGTGTGCTGCAACGGAAACACTGCTGTTGCAGTCTCCACACCTTGCCCCGCGGATGGTTCAAAGACCTGGGGCACGTAACTCACTGATGAGTTGTACACGGGTTCTTGGTGCGCGCTCGGATCTGTGCCTCTACCTGATGATCCTGCTTGATTTCTTCTCTTCTTTTTCCGTGTCTTTCTTCGTGAGGCTTGTGATGCATAGTATGTATAAGACGTTTGATCGTCATAAGCGGCATAATTCCAACTGGAGTCAGTATAATAACTGTCCTCATACCATGAATCCCAGCTCGGTGCGGTGGAACTTTCATAGGCCTGTGGAGATCCAGTTTGGTCTCCTTGTAAGGAGGCAGACTTAGCTGTATCCTTACCTTTGCCTTTTGATTTTGTACCCTTGAAGGAGCTTCCTTTATCTCCTTTGTCCTTTCCTTTTCCTTTGCCTTTTCCACCTTTTCCTTTTTCCTTTCCTTTACCTTTACCGAAATAGCTGGAATCAGTTGGATCATGTTCTGCCTGGTTGGCTCTCCCTTTTCCGCGGTATGACCTAAAACGGCCACGTCCTTTTCGCTTGCCACCCTTTGCTCTTCCCGGTGATCCGGGACGCATTCTTGGTCTTCTTCCCTTTTTGAATCTCCTTGCAACGAAGGCCTCATGGTCGTCAACTGTCCAGAAGACAGCTTCTTCATCCTCGGCGGCAAGAAAGCCTTCCTCAAGGGTGTCTTCGTCTTGGAGCCAGAATCCATCGACTCCGTCGTATTCACCCTGATCGAGGATGAGGAAGTTTCGACCTCCGCGTTTGCGGCGTTGATCTCTCCTTCCATGGCGGTCCTTCTTGTGAGAAGTGTGCCGAATATTGGGATCCTGCAGACCAGTTCTGGTCGTTGAGAACTGATCGAACATGGTCTGCCGTACTATAGGGTACGTGTAGGTCTCAATTCGGTAACCTTGGTTGGTCAATGCTGTTACCAACCTCTCACGTTGCATCTCATTTAGGTCGGACTGCACTAGGAAGAGGAGAGCTAGGAGATTATCATTTAGAGGAAACGCTCTTCGATGATTATCAAGGCGTTCCTTGTTCCATGTTTCGAAGAAACGTGCGGCGTATGTGTCTCTCTCGGTTGCATCCTGTAGGCGCATGAAGGTTTGATCTGCCTGCACAGCCTGCATGAAATCCGGATGGGCATCTTCCAGAGCTATCTCTGGTAAGAGATCCATCCATGAGTTTCTCACGCGCTGTAGCACGATCTCAAACTTAGCAATCCAAGTCACAAAGTCTTGGTTGCCCTTCCATGCCTTGAATAGGCCGAGGAAACGCCACAGGAAAACGTACTGTTCTCCTTTCACGAAAAATGGACGCATCTTCTTCTTGAAGTAATCTACTCCATCTGGGGCTGCAAGCCTTTCTCGGTTGAGTGATTCTTTTTGTACTGCGGCCAATCCGGAGAGCCTCGTCTTGAGAGACGGACCTCTTTTGGTGTCATCCAGCGTTGTTATGTCGCACCAGTCGTCAATCAACTGTTCATACTCAAACCACGAAGTGGTGCCATCATAGGCAGGCGCGATCTTGGGCGTTATGCCTAATGATGCAAGCATGCGGTCAGATGTTGCATATGACTGTGCGACATAAGTAGCTGGACCTTGGGAGGTCTCTTCGTTCTCATATCCCCCGGAGGATTGGGAACTGCCGTCGGCTTCGCTATGCGAGCTCGACATTGTGCTGCCTCTTATCCGCTTGGTTAAGCGTTCGGCGAGGCCGACCGCTGTAGCGGACTTTGTGAGGCGGGCGGCCCTTTCCGGGCTCCGCTACCAGAAAACTGTGCCGATACACCCCCAAGGGATACTCCTTGTAAGGAGGTGTATGACCAGTTTATTCCCTAAGGATCAAAGGGCAGCGCCCTGCACACGGACAGTAGTTGTTTTGTCTTGCTACGCAAGGAGAGCTTGTCTTGTCTCAATATGGTAAAACCACTGTGAGCCAATGGGCAGCGGAATGTATATGTATGAGCATGCAGCCATTGCTGTAGGTATCTGTTAGAGCTACCCCTTTAGAGGTTTATGGTTTCACCCCCCCCCCTCCCTCCCCCCCCCGCCGCTCCCCCCCCCGCCGCTCCCCCCCACTCCCCGCTCCGCTCTCCCCCGCTCCCCCGCTCCCCCGCTCCCCTTGCGTTGCGTTGCGTTGCGTTGCGTGGCGTGGCGTGGCGTGGCCGTGGCCGTGCCGTGGCCGTGGCCGTGGCCGTGGCCGTGGCGGTGGCGGTGGCGGTGGCGGTGGCGGTTTCGTTTCGTTTCACTCGCAGCTAGGGAGTCCAAGCCTTGCGTACAGTTTGTGTCAGGACGACTGTTTAGTCGCCCCGGCCGTCATATGACAGCACATACTCTGTGGTATGCACGGGAACCAGACAAAGCTATCACCGCCCCGTAGAGCCTGTAAGCATGATAGCTGGAGAATGTACAGTAAAGTAAAGCGCGCTTGTAAGTGCCACGGTGCAGAGCAGAAAAAGAAGAAGCACCTGTCGGCAGGTTACAGAGAGTACTGAAGAGAAGGATAAGTGACGTGTGTCACACACACACGTGTGGACAGACCGTCACCGCAATCTCCCCATCAGCACTGCACTGCAGGAAGTCACCCAGGGATGAGGCAATGGAAGCCGGCCCATTCAAGTAATGCGCGATCCGCCGGCGTCAGAGCTTGCAAGCCCTTAGCGTGATGCGCGACAATCAAGATGCGGTCACCGCAAGACCATGGAAACGTGGCATGCGCCAGCCGTGGGTCCAGCATCAAGTACGGAAGCTGCACCGAACGCAGGCATCCGGCGCCTGAGCGCCCATCCAAGTGAACAGATCCTTGTTCATCGGCGACCCAAACCTGTCCCCCCCGCCAACGGCTGCAGGGCAACAGGAGGTTAGATGTGCCGACTTCATTCGCCAGATCACGATGTTTGTTACGCATAACATTCATCAGAAGTGTGCAGCTGCTGTAATGGTGACGCGGGTTGGCACCATTGATTAAGGCTGTCATCAAGCGAGTCATCCACGGATAATCACGCGTGTTATTCTGAATACCCTGCGTGCCACCCGCCGCATACGCTCCAACTGAAAAAGAGCGCTGGCATCGCCCCGTGGCGCCATCCGAAGTGCTCAGACGACGACGCTTGGCAGAAGTTTGTCCTGGCAGTACAAGACAGAGATCAAACAGCTGGCGCATGGAGCAGCTATCCGCTTGACAGATGTCGTAGGCAATCCGCTCCAGCGCTGAAGCATCTGCCCCTGGATCAGGTGGGCAGTCCCCGAAGTCGAAGCACAGTTCATGCGAGACCTCGTCATCGTCTATATTCCAAACGTCGCACCAACTGCCCGGAGCAGATGTAGAGTGCGCAGAGTGGGAAGTGGAGGACGAGGCAGGCATCGCAGAAGGGTCTGAGGAGATGGAATCGCCGTGAGGTTCCACCAGCGCAGTGTCCGGCGTAAGCGGTCGTGCCACCGATGTGCCAGCATCATCCTCAACCTCGCTGTCCTCCCCAAACTCCGGATGAGCTACCCCCAAAATGGAGGGGAGCTCAAGTTCCCAGATGTCCTGAGGTACATGTGCCGGCCTTTGTGGTAGCATCAGGCTAGAGTGGTTTTTTTTTTGTTATCCTCTTAGCCAAAGAAAAGATGCCAAGGGCCCGGTGCCAAGGGCCCGGTACCAGGTGCCAGTCACCACAGCAGCACCACGAACCTCCTGCAGTTGTCCCGATCACTGAAGAAAGCGTCCAGGAATCGACCAATGGGCAGCACTATACCAGCAGAAGCAAGTGGGGTTCAATGAAGGCCGACTGGACTCAGCAGCAGTGGGCTGCGCAGAGTGAGGTCAGACAGCAGCCAGGAGGTGTAGGTCAGCAGGCCAACGGTGGCTGAGCGCAGAGTTGTGCTCAGAGTTGTGACTTCGGAGTGATAAGAGTTCAAGCAGCATATGTCACTCAGAGATGTCACCAAGGCAATGCGGGGGTTAGGGAATGGGAATGGAGGCGCCAAGGGGTTAGGGTCATACTAGGATAGTCTACACAGACGTGACGGGGCCACCTTACAACTTGCTCACCATCGAACAAGAAGTGTATGCCTGCAGGAGCCCAGAGTACGCGCGTCTTCCAAGGTGGCCGCACAGCTGAACGTCCTGCTCCTAGACAACCTTATCCAGCCAGGCTCAGGCAGTACGTGATTGTCTTAAGCGCGATTCGCACAGTTTTGCACACGCACTCGATCAGGTGGTGTTGGGCATCAGCGCCGTCCTCCCCTAGTACACTGAATTTGCAGTGTAACACGTATCCGGCACCTAATGCTATCGATCCCCGACCCCCGGTATGCGCTCGCGGCACTCGGATGCCAGCGGTGTGAGTACACTACAGAAGGTGTCACCATTATGCCGCAGGCCCATTGATGCATTGCATTAGTGAGTTAATGGGTTTATGGGTGCGTGCGCTGCGGGAGCGCAACACGAAAGTCCGAAAGGCACACAGAACATCAGGTATGGATCCCAGGAGGACCGTGTGGCTGCTAGGTTGGCAGTGCAATCGCGGACACCTGTATGCACTTTACATACCCGTACGGCAGTATGGCATGTCAGCATCCCGTGTCGCCACACACTCCGTGCTGTGATCGGTCAAACCCTGCCGGTCTGCACTCACATCGAGCAGCTGCCGATGCGAGCCAGGATGGGCGTCCCCCACCTGAGAGTCAGGCAAAATTAAGGCAAAAAGGGTGGTACCATAAGGCGCGCGCGTCGGTGCTAGCGACGCAGCGGTTGCGATGACAGGAAAGTGCAGGTTTTTTTTTCGGCTTCGGGGATTTAGCGCATCGCGGGCGGCGATGCTGCTTCGGTGTGGATGTAAAATCGAGGCGCGTACCTACAGTAGCTGCCCCGAGTGGGCGCCGTCGCGCCCAGGATGACCTTAGGCAACCAAGGTGGGCGGAGGCTGACAGCCAGATGTCAGCCGCACTTCATCATTGAGCGCTGCAGGCTCCAGGACTGCCCAGAAGAGATAAGCCTGATCGGACCTGAATTCGAACCCACTACCGGAGCAGGCTTGAGGGACAGGCATAGCCCCGTCATCGCAAAACCAAGCCTGAACATCAGCCATGATTAGACAGGTATAATGCCCAGAGGTGAGAGCAGCACCGGCATGATAGATCACAGCGCAAATGCGATATCGAAGGTGCGTGATGCCGAGTGCATCGTCTGAAAAGGCAGGCACACTGATGAAGTGGGACCATGCGACACTACAATGATTCTTGACAGTGGCTCCGGTCGGGGTTTGCCTGTACCGCGCGATGCGGAGAGTCAGCACCTGTGGCGGGTATCGCAGTGCATGCATGCTGTGTTGGGTACTCCAAGCTCCGATGAGGGCCTGTAGGTCTGCATTGGCACGGGCAGGGGGGTCAAGGCCTATGGTGCAGTCACAGGATCCCGTGTCAACAACCCCAAAAACCCCAGCCTCAAGAATCCTAGCTTCCCAAACCCCGAAGAGTAGATTGGAGCGGAACCGCTCGGCCAGATGGGCTAAGAGCTCTGCGCAGTCGTGCTGATCCGAGGGATTCGTCCATCTCGTCAGTAGAGACCTCCAACCGCGAAGATCAAAGGGGCAGGTGGGCGCATTACGCAGGGAGAGAGAGCGCACGGCCGCAACACCTAACCTAGAGGTGGCCTGTTCCCACCCATGGAAGCCCACGAAGGCCCAACAAAGCCACCTGAAGAGTGCATTCATGTAGCACAGGTTCCCTGGGTTGGTCCAGACAGCGTGCCTCAGCCACACCATTCTGCAAGCTTCTGGATCCCATTCGATCGCTTGTAGCTTTCCTTGCGAAAGGAGAGACCGAGCATGTTCAGCGGCGCCAGGCCAGCGAGGCGCTCCAGGTTGGTGTAAAGCTGATGAGCCCGCGAGGATCGGAACTGAATGTCCACCTTGAAGGTTACCACCCCCTCCATGGATTCCGCCAGCTGCCGCGTTGCAGCGAACCGGCTGACCGTCTCCCCATCGGCCAGAGTGCCGGTCTGACGCAGAAGCGTGATGAGATCCGTCTGATTCATCGACTGCTTGTTCTCGTCCGGCTCGAGAGCCTGGTTGGCACGATTCCAACGGAGATAGAGCCAGTTGCCCTGCTGATCGATCCACTTCCGCTCGCGCGCCTCCGACAGCAGCTCTGCTGGGGGGGACTCCAGGGTCGAACGCAGGACCCGAAGGAGAGCCCAAATGAGCGCCACTCGGAGGCCGAGACCGTAGAGCTCGGAAGTCTCGTCGTTGACCTTCTCCTTCCAAAGAGCAGCCGTCGACGTAAGAGTCGGGACCAAGGAGGGAGGCGAGGTCTGCATCCACATCACCCACGCGGTCGACTGGCGCAGGACGGCAATCGTATCCGCTTGCTCCACGATGGTAGGCGACACATCTGCAGATCTGGGACGGCCTCCTCCTCCGCTTGTTGCCAGCCGAAACCAGCGCTGGAGCCCCAGAATGGAGCGGCCCCGGCCTTTGCCCTTGCCCTTGGGATCGGACTTCTGTCCACGACCCTTGCCGTCCTTGCCCTTCGCCGCTTTGGGATCGCGCGAGGGGGCTCCGGTATCCGGAGCTGCAGGCCTCTTGTACTGCAACGACTTCAGGATCGGTCCGAAGGCCTCCTCCATCTGCTGATCGGCCTGTTCCGAGCTGAGACCCATGATGCAGAGCAAGAAGAAGAGCCTGCCAAAGGGCGGTGCAGTGCCGAATGTGCTGAACAGGGTGAGTGCGCGATTCGTTGCAGTACAGGCAAGGACTGAACGCTGCGCCAAGCCTGGGCGCAAGCTGGCGTGCGCTCCCGTCTAGTTCAAAGGCGGCTTTGTGCAGGCTGCGGTAGTGAAGCTTCAGAGTTTGACTATGTGCGTGCCACTGCCCACAGAGTCCACAGTAGTGCGTGAGCAGTCTCATGCATGTGGACCTCAAAAGTCCTGCGGCACCACCTTTTTCCAGTTGTCTCACAACCTCGGCAGCCAGCGGAGCCGAGGCGTCCTCAGCAACTGGTATCGGCGGGAGATCGGGCTCGGGATTACGTGCAGGTGCATGGACAGGGGAGATGACAGCAGCAGCAGTCTGGTCGGTCAAAAGTGGGGCTGGTGCCTCAGAGCATGCGGTTGGCTCCCGGTTCGAACAAACCTCGGCTGGTACAGGCGCTGGCTGCGGAGGGTCCGCTATCTCAGAGGGGAGAAAAGCTAGAGACTCCGGGAATTCCCCGCAACGACGGTTAGTGATGTGTGATGAAAGACCCTCCCATCGTGTAAAGGACTTTTTGCAGAAGGCGCAGGTAGGGAGACCTGCGACCGCATGCAGAGCACGATTGAAGACAACAGTGGCCGTCTGCTGTTGGTGCGACCGCGCCATATGCAGCTTCAGAGATTTGCGCGTATCAAACGAGCGGTCACAGAGGCCGCACGGGAAGGCCCTGGCCACGGGAGGATCCGTCGGTATGGCAGCGAACGGTGCGACCAGAGCAGAGCCCGCAAGGGGCTCGCTTGGCTCAGGCGCATCCAGGGTGGACTCGGACGGTCCGAACGGGGAAGTGCGGTGAGAGGCAGCAGGGTTGCAGGCAGTGATAGATCCTGGGACTCTAGAGCCAGGTGTGCAGAGGCAGAAGGGGGCGGCCTAGTAGGAGTGGAAGTCAAAGGTGGTGGATCCCAGCAAGAACCCAGATAGAGGATCCAAGGGTGGTGTGATCCGAACACAAAGTTGTCCCCTGGGATTTGCCTACCTAGCATACGATCATGCAAGCGCCGAAGGGCTTCGCGGGGCATGGGCACACCAAGACGGAGGCAGAGGGCGGCGTCCGACTCATGGTGTATGTGTGCAGGGCTGTTCGAGAGGGCCCGAAGCTGCTTGAGGGCTAGTGTTTGAAGGGAGGCGAGGTGAGCGGTCGTAAGACCGCAGGCCCCCAGGCCGTAGAGAAGGCAGGGCCACACAGTGGTGCGCCAGAGGAGGACACGCTGGGTGAGAAGCAGACCCTTTCGGGCGTTGAGCACCTTGCGCAGCTGAACTTGTGCAGTCCGGCCCTGGGCCATACGCTTGTCCAAGGTCTGCGCAGAAAAGCAATCGTACGAGATTACAGCTCCGAGGTAATCCGCGCTACGCGCGAGGGGTATGAGAACATCCTCACCAGAGGCACGGAGGCGCAGACCCTTTCCTTCGGCAGGCACGGTCAGGGGCTTCACAAAGCGTTGTCGGGTTTGCTTGACCTGTGAGCCGGTGCACGTCAAAAGGGCCTGGGCTTTCGAGGGGTGAATGATCAGCCCATGTTGACGCAGAACAGTGATCGCAGCCCCCAAGCGCTGGCACTCCAGATCAAATTCCGCAACCGAGTGGAATAGCGAAGCGAGGTGTAGATCGTCTGCAAACATGGTTAAGTGTTCAGACACCCACGACGATCCTAATCGAAGGTCGATACGACGGGCAAGGAGAACGGTACAGGCAGCGAATAACAAGGGCGATGCAGGGCAGCCCTGCTTTACGCCGCGCCTGGCCACTATATTGGCGCGGAGACCCGAAAGGTGGAGATCATATGAGCAAGAGCTAAGCCATGAAAGGAGGAGGGAGGCGGGCCCCGCCTCAACCCCAGCTTCAAGGAGGGCTTCGCGGACCAGAGAGTGGGGTACCATATCAAATGCGGACGCAAGGTCCAAGCAGATCTGGACGCCGCCTTGAAAGGCGGGGATCTTGAGACCCGCGAACCGTTGGTGAGGGTTGCGTGCATGGGATGTTCGCAGGCGACGACCTTCGGCGCAGTGACTGAAGACGCGGCGAAGCGCGTCTTCAGTCGACCTGCCGGCTATGTAGGAGAATTGAGGAGCGCTCCGTACAAAGGTTTCCAAGTCAAATTTGATTTTCCGCGTGACCATCGCTATGCATGCTTTACCTAATGAGTCCAGCAGTCCGATGGGTCGAAAATGTTTGGGTTCAGACCCATTTTTGCCAGCCTTAAGCAGGAGGGCTAGGGTGGCTGTTGTCCACAAGTGAGGCACTGACTTGTTTCCCGAGCCCCAACGATCGGAAAGTTGCTGTGCTATGACAGGCGATACAAGATCGGAGCATAAGCGCCACACCGCACCCGGTGAGGTTGATGGGGCTCCGGCTTTCTGTGCCGGCAGTCGATCCAGATGCCACTGGACCTCAGCAACCGTCACAAGGACGGGATCATCGCATTCCAGGGTGGCTGAAAGGTCGGGGGGTTCCGAGTGCGATGCGAACTGTTGTTCAAAGTGTTGCTGCATGATTTCCAGTTCCCGCTCAGGCGTTAACGGAACCCCACCCTGGCAAAGCTGAAAGCGCTTCCGTGAGCCCTGGGGCGCAAGCAGGCGGACCACCTTATAGAATTCCCGAAGGTTACCGCTGGACGCAGCAGCCCTGGCGGTGTCGAAGAGACGATCGCGTTTCTGCTTTCGGAATTCAGCCCCACGGTGCCTAGAGGCTGCACGCATGCGATTGTAAGCTGATTTATGGTGCCAAGCCCGAAACATGGCAGACAGGGGGGCTGACGAGCCCAGTGCCCGAAGCTTGCGGAAAGCCCGAAAGTGGGCCCACATGCGAACCGCATACCCCTGCAATTGATTGTCTTGACACGGCCGGTCGACCTCAGTAGGCCTCCGAGCAGGAAAGACCTGTACCGCGAGGGCGTGTACCTGATCTTGCAAGGTGTCCAAGGTAAGGGAGGGGTCCTGTAGGATACCCTGCACTGCACATCGAAAGGACGAGATCCTGTC